>VYZV01023812.1:15175-33947 GCA_013401275.1 Pandion haliaetus
GGTGGGGTGGAATTTGGGGTGTCAGCGTGTGTGAGCAGGGCAGCAATGGAGGCATCAGGGACAAGAGGATGGTGAGAGGCTCCAGAGTGTTCCTGCAGCAGCTGATTCTGGTTCCCGTGGCTGCTTTTCCTGTTGCTGGTGCCAGGCAGGCAGCAGGCACAGAGGTGTGTGAATGGATCCTTGCACGTGTGCAGGCATGGACGGATCCCTGCACGCAGGGATGGATCCATTTGCGTGGGTGTGCATAGACAGATCCGTGTGCATGGATGGATCCACGTGTGCACAAGCAGATTCATTTGCATGGGTGTGCATGAAGGAATCCATGAGTGCACAGATGGATCCGTGTGCAAGGGAGTGCATGAACAGATCCATCTGGGGATGGACCTGGGGACAGAAAGACCACCAGCATTGAGGCACTAGGCTTGCAAAAAGCCCCATCCTCTGCTTTGGGGATTTTCCTGTTTGCTGCCTGTTTGTTTGCAGGCAACTGGAAACAATTAGTTGCTATAAGGTGAACTGTTGCCTTGCAAAGTGTTCTTCACCCCAACAGGGAAGCAGAAAGCACAATATTCCACAAACACGACTGGATGCAAGCGGCAGCCCTGGGTTGCAGCTGTGACAGGGGTACAGTGACAACGGGGCCGTGTGCCGGAGACAGCCACCACATCCGAGCCTCGAGGAAGCAGCGGTATCTGCTCTGTGGGGCCGGAAATGCTGACAGGGTTTCAGAAGCTGCTGAGGGTTTTTCTTGGAGCTGAGATAACTCCATGGCAGTGGTGGGCTGGGATCGGGGACCCAGCAGAGAAACGATGGGGATTTGGGGTTGGGAAGAGCTGGGAGCCATCGGGAGATGGGGACAGCAGTGACAGCCCTGAAACAGCATCAAATCTGCACCAGCGCATGGGTGTCATGTGTGTCCTTATCACCCACGGGTGGCCCTTAGTAACTGCATGCAGATAAACGTCAATGCTGAGGATGATGGGGATGGGGCAGGGGGAGGAAGGATGCTGGGCTTTAAAATGAGCCATGCTCACAAAATAACCCCCTTTCTCCCCCCAAATGCTGAGAGATTATCTTTGTTTTCCACGATGAGCTGTCCTAGGAGCCTCAGCAGCACCCAGAAGTGGGAGGACGCCAGGTTGAGCACCCAAGGGACACAGCTGGGTGACACCAGCTCCAGGGGGGGTGACTCACAGGGACCCCGTGCCAGCGCGTGAGGCCCTTTTACACCAGCTGAGGCCCATGCTCCTTATCTCCTGCAAACTCACCCCCTTGTCCTCCTTTTAAGTGACCGGAAAAGTGTCACATCCCTGAATCATGGGATAAACGAGCACAGACAGGGGGACAGCAGTACAGAGGGACGGTGTTGCACTCAGGTTAATAATCCACCCCTGCTTGACAGAGGCCGAGAGCAGCAGCTGCCTCTTTTTTTTTTGGCAGGGAAATGGCTTTTGCCCTTCCCCCCCTTCCAAACCTGCTGAAATCCCTGAGTCACGGGGCAGAAATAGAGACAGCATCAAGAGTGGCGGCGGGTGGCAGCGCTTCCCGTGCCTGCACCACAGCTGGCAAAATTTGGCGAGGCAAAANACACCTGGCTGCCGCTCTCCCAGGTGCAAACTGGGCCCAGTGGCACTGTCACCACTCTGGTACTGCCCAGGGGCTGCTGTCCTCATCTCCCCCGCAGCCATTTCCAAGCCCTGAGGCTGTCACCCCCAAGGGGTGAAAGGCAGGGTGAGGCTGTGGGGGGTTCCCGGGGGGCTCCCCATGTCTGCTGGCCCCCAGTAGAGGTGGATGCGGGGATGCAGACAGGGCAGATGCAGGACGCTCCTGACTCACAAGGGCCTGGACCAGACACCAGTACCATCCCACTTGCAGCCACATCTCCTCTGTGTCTGAGGTCAGAGCATCCCTGGACCTCGTCCCTCCTGCTCAGGGAGCTGGAGGTGATGCTGGTCGGGCAGCTTCAGCTTCAGCAATTCCCCCTCTTCCCAGCCCCAATGGGAGCAGAAGTACATCACAACCTAGTACCTCATTTTGGGAGGCTTTTTCAGGCCAGCAAGCACCAAAGAGGGGGTAAAACCTGCAGCACATCCAAACCCCCCACCCCAGGCTGCATCAGGGGAGCAGCCTTGGGCTGTAAACGGCCTCTGTGGAGAAAGTTATTTCCAGCAAGAAAGTGCTGCAAACTCTTAATCAGTTCCTTCCCTGGTGATTCACCGTGGAGCCTGGATGCTCTCCCTGCAGCCGGTGGACGAGTCTCTCCAGGCAGTGCAGCGGAGCCAGGATCCCGGTACGATCCGGGCTGGAGCAGTGTGTGCCCAGGCTGGAAATCCCCGTGGGAAGGTCCCGAGCCGGTTCCTTGAGGAGCAGAGGAATGCGGGTGGCGGGCACTCCCCCTGGCCTGCTGCCAGCGGTGGGGACTCAGGATGTCACAAGCAGGAGGCAGGACAAGGCTGGAGCCTTCAACCCACAGTGAGCTCCCGCTTCCTCCTCTCCATTCCTCCCATGCCGCCTGCTCCAAATCGGGACCCTCTGTCCTGTTCTGGACCGCCCCCACCATCCATCCCCAATCACTCCCATGCTCGGTGTACCCCAGCAGCAGCCCCCTCCCCATGGGGTGGGCACAAGTGGGAGGGGAGCGCTGGCCGGATCCGGGCACAGGGGAATTGGTGGCTGTTGACCGGCCAGGCTGGGAGCAAGGGAACCGCAGGGTCAGGCTGTGTCCGGCTCCTGCGGAGAAAGTCCTTTTTTAGAGTTATCATAACCCGGGGTCCAGCTGTCCTCGACCGCAGAGGCTCTCAGGGGACCTGCCACCCCCCGCCCCGGTGCATGCTGGGGGGGTCCCTGGGCAGGGATAAAGCTAAGCCCCTTGGCTTGGAGAGGGGTCACCCATGCCAAGGGTGCATGTCAGGCAGTGAGGGGGGGACAGAGGATGGGTTATGGCTCCACATGGGTCACCAGCCTGTCCCCAGCCCTCGTGGCTGGGGCTGAGTCATGCCAGGCTCCGGCTCCACTCCTCCCTCCACCAAGGAATGTGGCCAGAGCCAAAGCCAAAAACCTTCCCGGGCGGCTGCCTGCCTGCACCCACCGAGGCTGGAGGGGACAAGGGGCAGGCAGGAGTTGCCACCGTCTGCCCCTTGGCTGCAGCTCTTTCTGGGTGGCAGCAGGAGGCTGCCCACCCCATGACATCTCCATGTGCCAATGCTCTGGGGGAGCTGCACCCATGGGTGCCCAGGGCTCCCCAGCACCCCCAGGATACCCTGAACCAGGGTGCTGGGGGTCACAGTCCCTGGTGTGCTCCATCCCCTGCTCAGCCCCACACAGGGAGCACCCACCGGCTTGGCATCCCCTGGCGCTCATGGCATGGTGCTGTGTGGGTGCAGCTGTGGCACCCTCCAGCTCAGCCTGACCAGAGCCAAGCGGGTGCTGACCCACGGGGGATCTGGGGGCTGCGCTGGGAGCAGCTGGGCACAGGTGGGGTTGGGCAGCTGAGCAGCAGTGGGGGGAGCGCAGCTCTGCGCCTGGATCAGGAGCAGGACGGGCAAAAGGCTTGGAAGCACTCCAGGGAAGCCTGGCCTCGGCGCCACGATATGGGGGGACCGGCGGCACTCGCCCCAGGAGGGCTGGGGGGGTGTCTCTGGCTGTCACCAGGGTCAGGCACAAGCTCCTGCCAAACCCTCACCAGGATGCCACAGCCCTCGGGCTGCTGTGATGGATGGAGCCAGCATCATCCCTGACCTTGGCATGTGTCCAAGTGGCTAAATACCCTCCTTTGCCCCCCAAATTGGGCACCTGCACACCACAAGGGTCTGGCCCCAGACTGACGGGGTGGCACAGGGGTGCCACCCACAAATCGGGGCTGGAGGGGGTGTTCTGAGCCACCGACCCCTAATGACAGTGATGCTGCTGGGGCGTCGCAGGGAGGGTCCGGAGCCATCCCACATGGGAACAGAGGAGCTGTTTGTCCTCCCTGCTGGGGCTGGTTGTTTATCTGCAGCCAGAGCTGTTTACATCAGCGACTGGCCCTGATCTCCACCACAGACACACACACACGCGCAGGGCCCCGTCCCCAGCTGCACCCCCGGGTCCCCAGGTGCTGCCAGGGAAAGAGGAGGAGAGGGGACGAGTTGGGGTGTGCAAGAGCCCTGGTGAGGGCTGAGTCATGGCCTCATCCTGCTCCACACCCAGCAGCTCTCCCCCACGCAGGATCTGTCCTCGGGAGCTGCTGAGCTCCTTTCCCTGCCTGCATCCATCCTTGAAATCGGGGAGGACACCCCCAGCCCCAAGGTCATCCCTGCCAGCTGAAGTGACACCCTGGGGGACAAGGACCGGTCCTCAGGTGCTGCAGGGCGCAACCCCCATCATCTTCCTCGCTGAGGTTGGAGGGATGGACAGAGACCAAGACAAATGCCTGTGGGGCAAGCTGGATGGATGGATGGGCAGAGGGCTGGACAGACAGATGGACCATCACCCACCAGACCCCCAGCAGCATGCAAAAACCCTGTAATCTTATTGCCTGATGCCAGCCCCAATACCCAAGGGGTGGCTGGGGGCTAACTGGTCCCCGAGCAGGGCTCAGCCCCCGGGAGAGCCCCGCACCCAGCAGGGGACATGAAGGGCCCCGCTCGCCGGGGAAGGAGCCCTCGCCTCCCGAAAGGAAGCAGCTCCTGCCAGGAATTCGAGGCATTACTCAGCTCGGTGGCCTCGGATCAGCTGTTTGGCTGCACAGAACCTGTTTTTCATTAGCAGCAGAGGTTTTAGCACTGTAAAGCAGCCTCCTCCCTCCTGCCTGCAGCTCCAGGATGGCCTCCGAGAGCCCGAGTCCTACCTGGGGGGACGAGATGCTGATGGCAGGTCAAGAGAAGCCGGTGCGGTTTAGCCCTAATCAGCCTTGGCTGCGAGAGCTCCCCGTGGCTCCAAGCCTGGATCCAGCCCTTTTCCATCGCAGGAATGTATTTCAGGCAACTGTTCAGAGGGATTGCGGTGCTGGGGGAGCTGCTGGTGCGGGGTATGCCGATGCCACAGCACACACATGCTGCAAGCCCAGCTGCACTGGCAGTCTGGTGCCCTGGCCAGGGGTCAAGTGGTTCATTTTGGGCTGAAAACAGGACATTTGGAGGGGCTGCAATGGCTGGTGGGAATGAAGATGGTGATAAGGGGGTGATGAGGAGTTTGGGGGTGTTGCAAAAAGCTCTCCAGCCTCACACATCTCCAGCCAAACTCTGCGCTTGGGAAGGGTCTGGAATCCACTTGGGTTTATTAAAAGCATGCTCTGGGAAGCCAAATAAATATGTTACAAACACCAACTCCAACCCCCAGCTTCCAGGCAGCCCGGGTCCGGCATCACAAGAGGGGACACGGCAGGACTGAGCACAACCAGCATCATACCGGCATGTCTCCGTGAAAAACCACCAGCCAGAGAGTGTAGCCTGCTCCCACTGCTCCCACGCTCCCCAACCGATGCTGATGCTAAATCTGGCCTTTCCCATCTCCCTTGCAGCTGGACGAGGTGCTCCTGCCTCCATCCCAGCAGCCTCGGCTTTCCTCCCAGGGGACATTTCCCATCCTGACACCTTCACCCTTTTCCCCATCCTCTTCCCCCCCACCCCTTGCAACCTCCATCTCCATCTGAGAGCAGAGCAAAGCAGACCCCAGCAATGGGGTGAACCGGCTCCAGCTGTTTGCAAGTGGTTGGCGACTCCAATTTTGATGCATTTGCTGCTTTTTCCAAGAAAACTAATGGTCCTTCCAGCAGGTGAACTGTTTCCCTGCTCAGCCAGGGAGAAAATGCCCCATCCCACTCCAGGGACCATTGGCCGTGCTGCAGATGCAAGGTTGGGGATTTAAGCAGAGCTGGAAAGTGGGGTGGTCATGCAGGCATGCAGCAAAGCAGGTTAAAAATAGGGTCCCACAGCAGTTTTTGGTGGGACTATGGCTCATGCTTAGAAGAGAAGATGCTTCGGGGTAGCCTGGATCACCCTCCTCCTGGCCAATAGCACCATGTGTGCCCAGCCACCGGGTCGTGCACCTACGCCAAGAGCATTGTATCATCCCCGGGACAGCACAAACAACCTTCAGCCACCACCAGAAAAACACAGGCTGATGCATCTTGGCATGCGCTGCTGCGCCTCCACCCATCCTCCCACCCGGCAGACCTCTGCCTCACGGGACCGCCGGCAAAAACAGCCCCACTGCCCCTTCGAAACCCCATGGAGCGACATGCCGCTGTCGCAACAGGGCAAGGCTAAAGAGCACAAAACCACAATAGGGAACCTGCAAGGGCACTTGTGGCTCCAAGAGAAGGCGATGCTCAGGGGGCCTCTTGCCTGGACCCTGAGTTTGGGTCATCTTCCATGTCCTTGCATGGGGAGGATGCAGGATGGGGGCCAGTGTGCCGAGTGCCTCCAAGTCATGGAGAGACTCTGCAGCCCCCAGCATGCTTCCTCCCACCCCAAGCAATGGGGTGGACCAAGGATCCCCAGAGATCTTGGAAAGGCTTAAATTTAGGGGCTGAGATAAGCTAGGCAAGTCCCAGCTCAACAAGGAGACCCAGGCATCAGCCGGAGCCCATCCATCCCCAAACCTGCTCCCAGCCATGGGGTAGGGGCTGCACACCACTCTCCCTGCCCAGCAATGCCATGGGGCCAGTCTGCTGCTGCTGCCCCCCATCAGCACTCGTAATAAAGTATAATCCAGCAGAATTTCATCCTGCAGCCACTGCTATCACATCTGGAGGCTGGTACAGTCTGCTTGTAGCCATGCTTCATTTCCAAGCAACCACAAGATTTTTCCATCCTCTTTTGATTAGCATTGCGGTTCCTGCCCCAGAGCCCTCTGCCAATTTGCCCCGAGCAGGGCCAGCAGCATCACACTCAGCCAGGGACCTTGGCCACAATGTCTCCAGGGGTCCCTAAGCATCCCTCATCTGTTAAGCCCCTGGTATGGCTGTGCCATCAGCCAGGGACAGAGTCTGGCTCCTGGTGGCTTTGCCAGGGAGGGTGGTGGCACAGCGATGGGGATCGGCCTCCTGCTGGCAAGTGATCCTGCTTCCCAGAAAACAACCCCAGGATGGGAATCGGCAGCTGATCAAAGGGGAGCTGCCCCACATCCTCCCAAGCCAAGGGCTGCACGGCTAAGCTGGAGGCTGTACAGCCAAAATACCAGGGCTTTGCTCAGCCCAATGCTGGTGGCAGTGCTCTATAGCACAGTGACTGTCCCCAAGGGTAGGGGAGCCCCTGGGCGCCCCCATCAGCCCTCCCTGGTGAGCATCCAGCTGCAGAGAGGACACTGTTCCCCCTGCCCATGCTCCCTGATGGGTGGGATAAACCCCTCCAGGAGGTACCGGCTCTCAGGTCCTGGCCACCCAGCAGGTCCCTCCTGCTGTCCCTGTGTCCCCAAGCCCTCCCTGGGCCCTGTCCCCACTCATGGCACTGCAGCAGCAGCAGCTCAGCCACATCTGGGGCTGATTTTCCATGCAAAGCCACACTCGCCTCTGGGATGCACAAGCTGCTTTGGGAAAGCCGGCAGCAGTGAAGGAAACAGCCCGAGGGCTGGCTCAGGATGTGGTTGCTTGACCAGGAGGAAAGTGGAGCTGGAGGGGCAGCGGGGAAGTGCTGCTGGATGGGGGCAGAGGCAGAAGAAACCTCCCCGCCACCACTCACCCAGACCCCGCCAAGAACAGTCTCATTGTGACCCTAGGGATACGATTACACTGAGCTGGAAGCATGTCCTGCCGCCAGCCCAGGCTCTCCATGACCTCACCACCACGTGCCTCCGACGAGGAAGGAAAAGAGGAAACTTAACTTTTTTTTTTTTAAGAATAACCTCTGCCCAAGCTTTTCCTGGGGGAGAGAGTGTGACCCACAGCTAGCACCACTCACCCTTTCCACGACAGTAGAGCATCACCCCTGGGTGACGACAAACCCTCCCAGCCCACGCACTGCTCCGGCTCTGCTCCCGCATCCCCAGGCCATGAGGACTTATACAGGGACATTGGCCATGCTGGAGCTGTGATCCACCCCCCCAGACCTACCTCTGCCTTGTCCCAGGGGCACAGCCACCCCTCAGGGTCACCCTAGGCACTGGACAGGGTTGTCACTGTGCACTTGTGGATGCTCCATCCCCCCAACACCCATTGCACATCCTTAATGCATGTAGAGGTGAGCTCGAGTGGCTTTGCAATGCAACAGCTGGCATTGGGAAATGAGCCTAGGGGAAGTTGTGCCCAGGCTAATAAACACATCGAAACCGTTTGTGGTTTCCTCATGGGTCACATCCTCCCTCTCCGAGCCCCGAGGTGATGGCCCCCAGGGCTCAGCTCATGGAAGGCAGAGCTTTTGGCTGACTCCCCATCCCACCCCAGGGATGATGCTGGAGCCACTGGCAAATACAGGAAGGGAAATGGCAATTAAAATGAAGGAAAATATTAATTCCTCCTGGTGAGAGTGGCACAGCACTGGGATGGAGCTCACCTCCAACCCCAGGGATGCCAAAATTACACCTGGCTGGAGCAGGGACCTGGGCATGATTCGGAGCAGGGACCCCTCAGTTACCCTGAGCTGATGGAAATGCTGCGGAAAAGCAGGACATGAGCTGGGATCAGCTCCCTGGGAAAAGCCCAAACCACTCAGAGCTGCTAATTCCTCCTACCCAGCACCAAGTCTCTTGGCTGGGAGGTCTCGGGGTGGTTTGGCTTTACTTCAAACCTTCCCCTCGCAGATGAGGCTCAGTGTCACTGTGAGGTACCTGACCCCAAAAGCAGCACTGTCACTTCAGGGTAGGGGAAAAAAAAAAAAGAGCCAAATCCCAGGAAAGCAGCTGGAGCCATGGCTGCCCCATGCCCCCCAGCATGGAAAAAANGCAGCATGTGGGGGGGATCTTGCTTTGCATCTCAGGGTGCAGGTGCAGATGGAGCCCAAGTATCAACCCCCTCCTGAAACATCCCACGAGCCACAACGGTACCAGCCACATGGTGACAATGGGTGATCCCAGTGACTCAGAGGGAGGGAGCACGTGCCCCATCCCTGCCATAGGCCGCTCCCTCCTAGTTCCACCACACTGCCCTGTCCCCAGACCCACCTCCAGACCCCAGCCTGGGTGCTGCGAGGACAAACACGGCTCCAAGCACCTCTGCCCTGCGCAATACCCACAGCCACCCCAAAGCCAGAGGATCCCCCCCCTATTTCAATAGGTCAGGAGACATTGGCAGCAGGGTCACCTCCAGGTTGCAGATTTAAGAAGAAATAAAGCTTATCCCCTACCCATGAGGGTGCAAACAAGCTGCTGGCTTCTCTTTGTACAGCACCTGGCACAGGGAGCCAGCAGGACCTGAGTGGCTATTGCAATAGAGAGAAGATAGATTAGGATGGGGATGAGAGCCCAAGAGCCTCCCTCCATGCCTCCAAAACCCTTTTAGTGAGCCAGGGAGGCAAATTTATCCTCTCCAGTATCAGGACCAACGCTTGGCAGCTGGTTTCTCTCAGCTCCCAGGGCTCACCTGGTGCAGGGTGGCCATGCAGGATGTGGCTGAGTATCAGCCAAGCAGGTTTTTTTCGCCTTGGAAAGGGAAAAGCGGATCCAGGTTTGCTGCAGGGCTGAGCAGGGGCATTTCCTGGGGCGAAGCACAGAAGCATTGTGGGGGGATGAACTTAGCCTCACCAGTGGCACTGTGTCTTCCACCACCCCATGGGCTGGATGACAGGGCTGTGCACGCAGCAGGACCACTGCTGTCACACAGCAGGATACGTCCCCTGGAGGGCCTGGGGCAGGGGGCTGAGTTTGGGGGTGTCTGGGTGGATGCTTCGTGTGCTGGAGTCACAACTCACCACCCCCAGGATGCTGCTTTTGGGCTGTTTTCACCCCCAGTCTTCACACATTCCAGCTGGGCTCAGCTGCTGAGTCACACTTGGCTGCTGGAGGGACAAGGGACCTTCCCACCGCCTGTCCCCCCTCACGAGGAAAGACTCATCAAAACCACTCCAGGGAGGAAAAGCACTGGGCACCCACACCTCCATGGCACCCTTAGTAATGGGGCACCCATATTAATAAGGCACCAGCATACCTGGGACACCCTCATTAATGGGGAACCCACCATCTCAGGGCATCCTTATTAATGGGGCAGCCACATTAATGCAGGAACATCACCTCTGGGGTCTCCTCATCTCCAAGACACCCTTATTAATGGGGCACCCTCGTCTCTCAGGCACCCTCATCTCCAGGGCATCCTTCCCTCCATGGCATCCTTAGTAATGGGGCACACCCATTAATAGGGCATCATCATCTCTGGGACAGCTTCACCTCGAGGGCACCCTCATCTCAGGGGCAGCAGCATCTCTGGGGCACCCTTATTAACCAGGCACCCATATTAATAGGGCAACCTCATTTCTCGGGCACCAGTATTAACTGGGCACCCTCATTATGTGACACCCTCCTCTCCAGGGCACTCACACCTTCCAGAGCATTCCCACACACACACTCCCACCCATCCCCTGTTTCGGCAGCCCCATGGGTGCTGCATCCCCGTGGAGCATCCCACAGGCATCAGGGCTGGGTGCCCCCATAGGTACCCCAAAGGCAGCCAGATCATGCAAGGACTGGGGAGCATCCATCGCCTCTCTGCCCCCCCAGCGTGTGAGCAGCTCTGGGCCCGGCTCTGTGCTTACAGAGCCGGAAACCAGCTGTGGTTTGGAAAAAAAGAGGAAAATGTGAGTTTTCCTCCTCCATAAGAATGAGACTGGGGGAAAGAGAAGTGGCTCTGGGTCCTGGGCGGCCCTGGGGAGCCGCTGCTTTACTTTCCTCCCTCCGTATTTGGGGGAGGATTTTATTTAGCTGATATAAATGATATTTGGGACACTTTTCATTCCGGTTTCCTCCCGGCAACAGTCCAAGATGAGTCAGAAATCCAAAATAAAGAAAAATAAATTTAAAAATAAAGGGAAGCGAAGGCGAAACACACACCCCCCTTGTAAGTAATAACGGTGCAGCTTGTGCCGGAGCTGCTGGTTGGAGCCACAGAGGCTGGAGCCAGCACAGGCACAAGTGTTGGGTGGTGTTCCCGGCCAGATCCTGCAGGATTTTGGGGTGCTGGCATCACTGGCTCAAGGCCAGGTTATGCCGGGATGTGTTCCCCGCTCCATGCCCCTGCAGCCAGTGCATTAGGCATTGAGCATCGCTCCTCAGGAGGAAAAACCCCGCACTGACCTTCAGCGCCGAGCAGGATTTTGGCAGGGTGATGGGCTTACTCAGGCTGGAAAGGACCCGGCCCTTCCCGGGAGAAGGGGAGGAGATTTAACCCCTCCAGCCATCTCCATCTCCCCTCTCTGTGCCCATCCCGAGGAGCTGGCTGGGGACCAAAGGAGATGCCAGCATCCCCCCCAGTGCAATGCAACCAGCTGCTTTCCATGCCCCAAAAATTTGGGGCTTGGCGGGTGGTCCACATGGGCATTTGAAAATAGCCAGCATGGTTTGGCCAGACACATTGCCCGACGCTGCCGTGGTGCTTCTCGTCCTCGCCGCAGCCGCAAATCCCCACCGTCCCTCTGAGGGGTTTTGCCAAATATGACCCCAAAGCAGTGGGGGGGACAGGGCAGCTGACCCCCTCCCAGTGCCTTCTCTAAGGCTGGTTCCTGTGCCAGCATCTGGGTAGCACATCTTGCCAGCTCTTAATTAATGAACATTATCGAAACACCTTCTGGTTTGAGTGGTGCCAGCCCCATGGGTCATGCGGCACTGTCAAGCAATGCTGTTTACAGCTGAAAAAACCCCGCAACGGCCTTCGGCGCCGGGTTTTGGCAGGAGTAATGGGCTTACTCAGGCTGGAAAGGAGCCGGCTCTTCCCAGGAGCAGAGCTTTAACCCCTCCGGCAAGCCAGGCTCCATCTCAAATGCATCTTTCCGAGACCTTTTCTCTTGGTGCGGGGTCACCCTTGGGTGCTGGGTGGTGCTGTGCACCCCAGGAGGTCCCCCAGGACCTGCAATCTTCATTTCTGCTGTTCTGAGAAGCAGCCGCTGCCTGCGTGCAGGGCCGGGTGTATCTCGGTCCTCCCCCAAGCAACAAGATGCTGCCTGATAATTAAAAACAAAAAGGGGGAAGTTATAAATAACCAAAACAAATAGCCAAAAAAACCTAGCTGCAAGGGCGACAATGAGGACAGCGCCCTATGGAGCATCTCTTACAAGGTCCAAGCTGCTATGGAGCAGGGCTTTCCCCTCCCTCTGCCCCCAGACTGCCCATGGCCCCAGGTCTTTGCAGTCTGCGCTCCTGATGTCTGGGTTTGCACCACCCAGAAAGCTAGAAGCATGCTGCTGTGTTATTTTGTTTTATTTTATTTTATTTTGCTTTATTTTATTTTATATGCAAGCTGACATTTTCAAGCAATTGTCTGATTTCAGCATCTGGAGCCAGAAGGTCCCTTTTTGATGGGCTGGGGTGTCTATGAGCCTGAACCATCCTGGCTGCTACTCCAAGTTCAGCCCTTTGCTATGGCCTCTGCTGAAGGGCCCCATGAGCATCCTGCACCACTGCTCCACCCCTCACCTGGAGGGAGCTGAACCCCAGCTCCTCCATTGGCATCTCCATCTGCCAGACCCTGAGGTAGCTCAGAGACACTCGGCTCCCTCCTGACCCATAGACCAGCCTTGGCCAAGGCATCTCCAACCAGACCAGCGAAGGCCAGGGAGGTCTAAATCTGCAGGCACCAGTTCAGACCCACCACATCCCTCCATCAGCATTTACATCCCATATGAGCAATGACACAGTTCACTCTGTGACCCCAGGAAGCTGCTGGACGCATCTCAGGAGGCATCGGTCATCTTCCAGCTTCATGGACCTTGGCCTTCGTCTCTTGCCTGTCCCTTAAAAGCCACTTTGGAGGCTGAACTAAGGGCTGGGAGATGCCTAGATGGCAAAAATCACCCACAGGGGATGCAGAGGCCCTTTGCCTTGCAGTTCCTCTCCCCAGCCCTGCTGGCTTCTCCAGCTCTTGCTGACAAGGGACCTGGGGACTTGTAGAGATGAGTTATTTTCAAAACCATCGGTGAATCACCTGGGTTTGCTATTCCTTTACCTTTGCCATGTCTGTTGGTGGCATGGCCATGTAACACATTCTAAACCAGGAGAAAAAGGCACTGGCTTTTGGTTGAATTCACCCTGAAGATGCCACCTGGTGCTTGCAGATAGGAAGAGACCAGACACATGCCAAAAAAAGAAAGAGTGAGTGTCCAAGCCTTCAGGGATTTGGATACTCTTCTCCGCAAGCTTTCACAGAGCAATTTTAGGACCTGATCAACCCCTTGCCAGCTGGCAAACAGCATTGGACGTTCATGGCATCCAGGCACGCGTCCTTCCCGGTGTTCAGCAGAAGCTACAGTGGGCTGAATAAAATGGATGAGCCAATGGTTTCTCCTCCCCGGCCAGCTTCCCACAGGAGCCAAATAATAGGGAAGGTCAAACATTTTCCATTCCAAGTATTTATCGATGGAATGACATTTTCTGGCAGGAAACAGTTGCCTTTCAGAGGAAAAACCAGCCGTGTGTGTCCCAGTAAGCCCCAGCTGTGTCGGTCTGGAAGCGGTGCTGGGGGACTTGGGGCACCCGGACTCCTGTCCTGTGTCTCCCATGGGATCGGGAACCGTGGGCAAGTGTGGGAGATGCCACCTGATGGCAGGAGCAAGAGTTGGGATTTTGCTTAAAATACCTCATAGCACTTCTAATCCTGCTCTAGTTCCCCCCTTTCCAGCTCTGTGCCCTTTTGCAACCACCTTTGGCCCAGCTCCCACCCCCGCGGGTAGGAAGGACCCAAGACACTACATTGAGGACACATCCGATGACATGCCAGGAGGAACCCATCCCATCTGATGCGCTGGGAACCTCCTGCCATGGGCTTTCCCCACCCAGCTCGCGCCACGTCTCCCACCGCTCCACGCAGATGGCATCTGGTTGCCCTTTCACAATTTCCTGCGGAGCTTCTCCATCAAGCAACACGCCACGAACCCGTGCTCAGCAGCACGCTCCTTGCCTGTCCCCTGCCTGTCACCTCACGGGTGGCTCCCAAATCAATCCCACCACCCACAAGGTCTCTTTGAGCATTGACTCAGCAGCACATCACCTCAGGAAGGGAACCGCTCATCACAACCCACTGCAGCATTGCCTGCTCACAGCCTTTTTTGGCTGTACCCTGCACACCCCGACCAGCTCAGCATCATGTGCTGCCATCACCCATGTGCTGCCTCATTCACTGCCTTCATCACCCTCCCTGGAAAGATGCTGGTGAAAATGTGTTTTCCCTGGAAACACCATCAGTTGCACCATTTGACCCTGTCCTCCTCCTCCTCCTGGCCCCAGGCTCAATATCTAAAGGCAAATCTCACAGTCAGGCTGCATTGGTGGATGGTGATGGGTCTGGGTCCCCAGATGGCTCCAGGTGCTCCATCCAGGTGAGAAACTTGGCTCATTTTCTTTGAGGGAAGAGTTGGGGCTCCTGGGCTTTGCTGAGCTCCTTTTGCTGCCATGCCAAGACCCAGTTGCGTCCCTCAGCCTCCCAGCATGAGGGATTTGGTGGCTGAGCTCTGCTCAACCCTGAATTTGTGGGGTTTTAGGAGTGGAGGAAAGTTCCAAGGGCCAGATTCTGCTGCTAGAGAGGGTGCTGCCCCGGCAGGGCACCTTGGGAATCTTTTGGGTTAGGTTAACTCCCAGTTTGGGCAGCGATGATGAGGAGGGAAGGGGGGGGGAGCAGGATGAAGGGGCAGTACCAGGGCAATGAAGACGCCAGCTTTTCCCATGGGGGAATTCATCCCAAATGCCAAAACTGGAGCAGAATAAACCCCTTCCCAAGCTCTCCTTGGGCTCACTGTGGTCCCTGGGCTGCTCAGGCATCTCTGTGCACTGTGCATCAGGGACCCACTCCCCATCCTGGAGAGGGACACATCCACGGGCAGGGATGACTTTGGAGGTCCGACCTCCCCGACTCACCTTCCTGCCCTCTCCCACCCCAAGCCATGTCTCCCAGCTGGTGCTTACCCCAACACCTGGAGCATAGGAAACACCGAGAAGAACCTCCAAAGCTTCCAGGGACTTGCAGCAGCTCAGCCACCCCCAAACAGGCTGTAACCTGCTCTTTTGCATGCCCTCATCACCTCTAATTAAACACATGTGCAGCCAGTGCCCTTTCAGTCCCCACCACCTCTGGAAATCCCCGGAGTGTGGCCGGGCTGTGCTGCCAGCGTGTGGGTGCTGCTGGGATGAAAGACAGTGGGGAGCAAAGCAGGATGGGTCCTGCACATACAGGGATGGCGCCAGGAATGCCAATTTTCCTGCTTCACCCCAAAAGCAAGATGCATTTTGCAGGTGTGTGGCCAAAGCCATGGGGCCAGCTGCTTTTCTGGAGGTAAAAAAGCTTTTTATGTGGCCATATGTGCTTTCATGGGGCTCCTGCCCTGTCTGTGAGCTGGGATGATGGCTCACGATTTGGGGGGACCCAAGTGATCCTTGCATCCCTGATGCTCTGCAGCACATGCAGCTCCCTTGCTGCTCTTTTCTATTTCAGCCTCTTCAAAGCAAAAAAAAGTCATGGTGTGAAGGTTGCCAGTCTCCAACTAGGTCCCTGTGGCTCAGCCAGGACCCACTGGCCGTGGGCATCCCTGGCTGAGCTGGGTACGGGGGTGCCCGATGCTCTCATAACCTCCCAGTGCATCACGCCCTCGCCAACATCTTCTCCATCACCCTCCAGAAATGAGAGAGGAAAAAAATAAATCAGCAGCAGGTTAAAAAGCAGAGGAGGAGGCTTGCTTCTGGGGTGCTGCTTCTCAAAACCCTTCGAGGATGTCACTGGAGGGATTTTGGAAAGCCAACAGGCTAGAAAATCCCCAGAGCTTTCTTCCCATTCCTCTGAAGAGATGGGATTCAGTGGCATGCTGGTAAAACTAGGATAAGACAAAGCAATGAGGGCCAGGATACCCCACGGCTGCAGAGCTCATGGCACCAGGCTCAGGACTGGCACCCCAAGCGGCTTCTCCCTTGGGGTGACCGTGAGGATATTCCCAGGGAAGCAAGGGGTTCAGTGGTGGCCCCAAGCTGGGATCTCCAGGGATGGTGGAGGGGGGAGACGCAGTCCCTAGCGAGCCCCCATGGCAAAGGGACACAGCAGGGTGACAGGGACCCAGAGGTGGCTCTCGGCATGGCACCAGCTCCGTGATGCCCTCCTGCAGTGGCCACGCCAGGCAGTTGCCTAAGTCCCTTGGCAGGATGCGACCCAGGTCCAGCGCCTGCAGGAGCATCCCCCGGGCACAGCCACAGCCAGGTGCGCACCTGGGACTCCCCCTGCTTTGGCTCCAGCCCCAGCCCCACTTGTTTGGTGGAGAGGGGTCTAAAGCCACAGGCAGGGATGGGGCACAGCGTGCCAGGGTGACTGTGGACCAGGGACAGACCGAGCAGGGTGCAGGGAGGCAGGGTGACAGCAGGGCATCACTGGGCATCCCTCCGTCTTCTGCCACGTCACCCCAAAACAGCATCTGAGCCCAGGTGCCATGACAGTCAGGACATCAGCTTCTCACCATCGCCACCAAGGAGACCTCTGTGGAGGGCAGGAGGACTTGTGGATTTGGGCATCGCCAAGAGGGACATCTCAACCCTGGGGGCTGTGCCATGCCGTGCCATGTCGTGCCATTCCTGGGGCCCAGGGAGAATGATCCAACAGTTTCCCAGCCCCCAAGGGGTTAAACCATCCCCATGCATCCCCAGAATGACAGGGAGCCACTGATCCCGAGCAATTAGGTGGCAGGTCTGGGTACACTGCGGTCCACCCCACACTTCGCCTCGGTGACGTGGGGATGGATCCAGGCTGGCCCGTGGTTTGCGCCGCTGGCCAGCACCCAGCAGCCAGAGCCACAGCTGTTTTCCGGGACCGTAGCCCCAGTGGCACCTGGCCGGGAGCAATGTGTCACCGGTAATTCCAGGAACTGGTGGCTCTGTGGTGCCCCTCTGCCTGGGTACCCCAAAATCTGCACCAACCCCATGTGGCCCCTGGGGTAGGGCCTGATCCTGCGTCCCCAGTGGAGACAGGGTGGGTGGCTGATGGCTGGTGCGGGGCATCAGGCTGTGTCCCCAGGGCTGTCCCCTTGGAGGGTGTGGGTGTCCTCCCACCCAGGAGCTTTACAGGGCAGAAAAGGGGGTGCAGGATGGGGTTATTTTCCTCCCCAGAACAGCTGCGGTTTGGGGTTGACTCACTGATTTAGCACATTTTGACGCTGGGGATTTCTAAACCTGAACTGGCAAATGGCTTTGGTATTGCCCCAGTCTGGAGAGAGAAGCCTCTGAGTCCCTTCCTGGCTCTTCCCAAGGGGGTTGGTGGCCCCTGGGGACTTCCTGAGCCTAGGGAAGGGCCAGGGGGACACAGTGGGGCTGGGGCTGCACAGGGAATTGTCACCTCTGGCCAGGAATCGAGGGGAAAAAAAATAAAAATGGCTTTTTTGTAATATTTCTGCAGCCAGCACCATTCCCTGCTTACCCAGTGGGGTGACTGGGAGGAGGTGGGAAGGGGCAGGGTGAGCACCCGGTCCCTGCAAAGGGGTGGACATGGATGGGCCATAGTCCTCCCCATGCCTTGGGTGCTGCCGGTGGGGGATCAAGCCCACCCCACACCCATGAGTGCAATAAAGAGCCAGGGAAGGAGCCAGATTCCTCCAGCCTGATGTAGTCCCTGCACCACAGCCAAGGCTGGAGGGGCGGTGGGATGCAGCTAGGGAAACTGAGGCACGGCCGAGCTTGCGGCAGGACTACAGTGGGGGGTATCAGGGTGCCTTGGTTCAACCCTTGCAACGTGGCTTGTGTGCAGGGGGAGCTTGGGGTGGTCAGGTGCTGAGCTGGTGCTGCTGGCATCCTCAGTTAACAAGAGCCTGACAGGGTTTGTTGTCCTCATTGCAGAGTCTTTGCTTCCTCCTCGCAGCTCGTCACACCTTCGAGGCCACCCTGGTGCTGGGGACCGTCACCAGGAAGGACCCAGGCATCTGGGAGCCCTGGGTGGTGTGAGGAGCCAGCAGAGCTGGGGGTCCTGTGGCACCCTGGTTCCCTGCCCCCGTGGCTCCAGTAAGGGGTGTTGGGTGGACTGGCTCCCTGTGGGGTGCTATGGTGACACTACACCCCAATGTGGCCCAGCGCTGGCTGGTGGGAGATACTGGGTAAACTGGGGAGCGGTACAGGGACAAGCACACTCCAGCCAGCCAGAACCCACAGTCCTAAATTGATTCCAAATGCCATTTAAATTGCCTCCAGAGCAGGACAGGGCCCTCAGGAGGGGGCTTCGGGGAGGGCATTTTGGCCCATATCCCAAGAGACCCCCCCCCATTTCCTCCCCAAACCTCTCCCCAAGCCCCCACCTCCAGGCAGGGTGCCTGGTCCCTGAGAAGGGAGGAGGGGACAGTGGGACCGTGTCAGGGGACACCCCCCCAATTCCATTCCACAGCAGTATAACTACTGTGGGGGCTGCTGAGCTATTGGGGGGCTGTAACCCCAAACCTCCCACGGGGACTGTGATGCCACATAGCAGGTCCTGCTTGCATCCCCCCACCTCGAGAAGTGTCACCCAAATGTCCCCAGTGCCAGGGACACTGGTGGGGTCGGCGGTGCAAGCAGGGCCTGGGCTGGCACGGGACACATCTGGGACCCTACATATGGGGCGCTGCACATCTGGGGGAGGGGGGGTGTCACACATCTGGGGACGGGGCGACGTGTGTACGTACTGCCCCCTGGTGGCCGAAGGTGGGGACTGCACCCTGCCCCC
>VYZV01023813.1:72169-82247 GCA_013401275.1 Pandion haliaetus
TAGTTGGCATGTAAGAGCCCCTATTCATTACAATGTTGCTTGTCATAAGTAACAGTCCCCATTCTCTCAGTCTGATAATTTACAAGATGAGGTTCAAAATCTCCCTTTCAGGAAGAAGGCTGGCAGAATTGAATGCATGTTATACTTGGGATTCCCAAAGAGCTATACAGGTATGATAATATGTGAACCCTGGATAGCATTTGGATGCCAATTAGCCAACAGGGCTAGAAATAGCTGGGTAAAGAGATAAGGTTTGTGACTGTCCATGCAGGTCAAGGCATGATGTTGAGGATATGAAGAGGTACCAGAAAACGGCGCAAGACCCAAGACGGGTGCACTACTTTGGTGACTGTGTTTGTCTAACGGTAGTTGCTGACACCAGCACAGTCATGAGTTCTGCATACTATCCAAGCAAACTGAACTTTGGAACCTCTGTCTAAATCAACAGCAGCTCAGGTGGGTTTTATGGAGATAAGAGAAATACGATGAAATGCAGAATTGGTGGTGGGAGCAGATTTTAGAAGATGGACTTAAAATCAAGCCATTTGCTCAATTATGAACATATTCCAATAAAAGTAGAATAGGATACTAGCACTATATAACTAAACAAAGCATATGGAAAACACAGAAAATATGGTAGTATTTTGAGCAATAGATCCATAGCTTAAATAATATTTTGCATTTTGGCTTCTGGCTTCAAAAATATATAAAAAAAAAAATATAAAAAAATAAAAGAGGGCGAGGAAGAAGAACCTAAAAGAACCACAAGAGAGGACTGTAAAACAAGAGAAACTAAAAATAGCATGTCTAAGTGCTTTGGTCTACAGATGAGAATTAGAGACAAATTTCTCATCTGCATTATCATCATCATCCAGTGAAACCAGTAGGCCAATGCACTCGTAGGTCCATAAATTTATAGACAGTGACAGCTTCTACTCTAAGGATCAAAAAATGAATAATGTTTTCAACAGCACACAGTATCACTGATCTCCTGTAGCAGCATAGTGGCCTTGCTGAGAGAAGAGGGGGCACCAAGGCCTTCAGGCAGAATTTACTCCCCAGCCTGGCACACCATCAAATTCCCTCAGTCAGGGCCGTGTTCTCCCGGCTCCCGCTTTGCTCTGCTCTCTGCAGGTAAGCATGGGAGCACAGCTCCCGCACGACCTCTGCTTCTGTGGCAGCTTCCCAGCTTGACTGAGGCTGAGACCAGCAGTTGGGTGAAGACTTCTGTCCTACCTCTTGGGAAGAGAGGGTCCAGGCAGTGTGAGTCCTAAGGAAACTTCTCTACATCTTTACACAGCAGGGAGGCTTCCTGAAGCTGGGAAGCAAATGAAACACATCTTACACTCTGTCACATACTGTAAGAAAGAGAAAACACCTTGTCAACTGAAGAGACAATAGAAGTTTTCATTAACTCTCTTCAGATGCGTATTAATGCAAAGTACCACTTTGGCTCTGGAACTCTGTGCTAGAGAACAAATAGTTCAGCAAGTGAAACAGAAGATTTTTTTAAGGATTAGGCATGTACATGTATAATAGCAACATACTGACAGGGAGAACAACTACAAGCATTGGTGTTAGTGATGCGTCACAGCATAAACTGATCACTGACTGGAGAAATCTCTCTGCTTTATCTATTTTGCATAAAGCTCAGGTACATGATGCCTTCTGCTGCAACATTTAGTATAGGCTACTGTTGGAGGTAGAGAAGATCCTCAAGACCAACAGTCCTCAGTTCTATTCTTTGTTTTTGTTATTACTGGTTATTTATAATATATTATTAAAAAGTCAGACTGTACCAATTTTGTTTTGAGGCAGAGGGAACAAGCACGTGGATATGTGAAATTTATGTCACTGTGTATTTGGAAAAAGAACGTTAAGAAAGGATCTTCAGAAAAAGGTCTTCTGTTTCTCCCTTGTATCCTCTAATCCCATTTGAGTTAAGTGCTTATGGTTTGGGTTCATACAGGTAGGAAACATCTGTCAAGACTTTTCCATTTCAATTTAATCAATTTCTTCTGTGGGTTTCTTTCTATTAAGTAACTGGAGTCAGGTATTTAAACCAATTGCTGCAAAATGAACCATGAGAAAAGGCAGCTGGTTGGATGGATGCTTGTATGGCAGGTGGTTTGAAGTATACTGACAAGATATTACCCAGTTTACAGCTCTTATCTGTCAAAAGCAGCAGAACAGAATGAGGGCAATTAGACTTACCAGCTGGTCTACAGACCTGTAAGAATAAAGGGAATAAAAATGCCAGTGTATGATAAAGCAGGCAACACTTACAAAACAGTAACACAATATGCCTAATAGCTGAAGAAACATCCTTAGGAAAAAAATAATTAACTTCATACTTGCATTTTTATTAGGAAAAATGTAATGGGAGAGAACCACCAGCAGCTGTGTGGAAGAGAGCTAGCTTTTCAGGAAAATACACAGGGCCAGATCTTGCCTCCTACTTCTTCACAGGTTTTCTGCTCTTCAGGCCCATGGAAGTACGCCAGGAAAAATTAATTGGCAGAGAACCATATTATCTCTTCTGCATAGTTCCCATGTAGTGTCTCAGAGAAAGATCATGCCGCTAGGGAGCTGGCTGGAAAAGCTGCCTGCCTGGGGAAAGCTGTCCTTGTCTCCCACAGATCCCAGAGGATATGCCAGATTTCTTTCTTGTTGAGCTGAGACGATCCGAAGAATTCTGTCACTGAGATTTAACTTCTAAGATAAAAAGCAGGGGCTGATTTGGGTGTCAGGGTTTTTACATACTGTGGCAGTTTTGGGCAGATGCTGATATACTGACAGCTTTCTTAAACTGAGAAGTACTGATGGGTCACTGATTGAATGCTAGGTCACTAAGTGTGCAGCTGCCTCAGAAATGTTGTAGAAAAGGATTTGATCTTGGAAGAAGGAAACAGGGACACTATAAAGTCCTGGCTTGCTCCCACACAACCCACCCCCTTCCCCTACCGCTTCCCCCTCCCCTACCTTTCATTTTATGAGTTTTCCAGGCTCTCGGTACCCAGGGAGGAGGAATGATGTCTTTAAAAGTAGCTGATCCCCTGCTTTAATATATTATGAACATAAAGCTATGATGCAGCCTGCTGATTTACAGAAGAAATATCAACCAACCAGCCTTCATTTCAGTTTCCCATTAAGTGATGCACATCCTTGTCCTTCTTGTCCAGTGGAAAATCCCATGAAGTAGGAAAAAAAAACATTCTGGAGTTTGCATTGATTAATTACTTAAAGTGCCTCTCCAGTTGGGGTCTGCAAGGCATGTGGAAAAGTCATAGCCTTCATGTCCTCGGGGGAATTCTGCATCACTTCCATTAAGTGTCATTGGAGTCCTCTCCCCTCCTCCATCATTTCTTGCTCGCTTTGCTGTCTTTACCACTCCTGCAGCAGGGCTTGCTAAGAAACTGTTCCACCGTTAGCTCTCTCCTGTACGGCTGTGCACTAATTCCCCTTCCCACGCACATTCATGCAGGGAAGGGAGAAACTATGGATAGGGAAGAAATGCTTCACTGAGCAGCAGTGTCTGCTATCCAGATGGTGTCTGGCAATTAAAAGGTGCAAAAGAATCATGCTAATCAATATTGCTGTTTTCCTCCCCATTCTTTGCAACATCTGCAGAGCTCCCAAGTATCCTGAATTTGCAAAGAAAGATTTTTGGGGGGGAGTCTTAGAATTGGGAGACAGCTTGCAATCACCTTTCCTCTCTACTCACAATGTCAAGGTATTTACCACAGGATTTCTAATTATTATTTTTGCTCCCTTGTGTATTTTGTTTGGTCAAAAGAAAAAGCAACCCTGGAACTAACTGAAGAGCAAGGGAAGTCAGAAAAAAAAATCATTGAAATTAAATAAGGTTTGGGAGACTAACTTTTTGAAAAAGCTCTGCTCCTGTCTATTTACATTTTAGTTGGTGTTTTTTTTGGTTTTTTTTTTTGCATCCTAAGAAAGCATGTCAAGAAACATACCATTTGTCAGGTGCTTGCAATAGCAGGCTGTCAGCTCACTGCCTAGCAACTCACTCGCACTGTGTGGGGATATCCTGGCATTACATACACTGTCGCATCTCATTGCCTAATGCTTGCCTTGATGCTGTCTCACTTGCTAACAGCGTGTTACATCAGGTTCCTTGCTTGAGAAATACCAAGCTGCCCTTCTGTGTCATCTGGCCCAGTGAGCTCACCTAATGACACCAATAGGAAAAGCAATATAATGGTTTATCTGGGTAGCAGATTTACTATACTACAGAAGTCACAATGTATTTACACAGAATTTTATGTTAAGTAGAAACTCAGCATCAGTGTAGCATGAACATCAGGTTCCTTGCAATGTCAGTAGGCATTTTACAACTTACTTCTCAAAACCAGTTAGTGATTCGCTGTGAAAGAAAGCTATAGTCTTTAACCTAGGGAAAAAACCCAAGCATACAAATAAAACCCTTTTACTTTACCCACGCAACAGCAGCTTGGTAGTGTGATTTGGTGATTAAATGAGGTGAGTAGCATTTAGACTCAAGAGCTCCTGGGTAGGAAATCGGAGGTTCCAGTCTCATCAGCGACAGCAAGTCACATAGGGGATTTGGGGCCTCAAATGACTGTCAGATGCTATTGATTGTCATCTTGCAGGTCATGGCTTCCCCCTCCCAGGGCATTCTGTTCTCCAGAACCTCTGTGGTAATATAGTGGAACAGGAGGAACAAAACTGAGGATCAGAATCCTGTATTATTAAAAACCTTTAAGAACTTGTAAACCTTTAAGAACTTGTAAGAAAACCTTGACTTGAACTCAATAAATAACAGCCAGATCTCAGAGGTCACAAGAATGCCAATTTTGCAGGTGAAGGTCTTTGAAAAACCCACTGTGCTGTTTTCAACGCAGCTGTGTTAGGGCCTTTTATTCCCAAAATACAAGCATACCAGTGAGATTTGTAACTGTGACAAAAAGCTAATGCTTTTTTACTCAGGTCAAGAGCTTTGAACCACAGGCTTTAATATAATACTGAAGAGATGACTTTAGTAAAAAGCATACTAAGTGAAATAGAGGTCTTCTCTCAACTGTTTCTTTCACCAAACATAAAAATCAAGAAATATACTCTAAGCTTGTGGATTTTATGTATGTATACAACTTGGAATAGTCTCAGTCCGGGTACATTTTTAATTGACTACGTTTCTATACAACTGTATGGGAAACGGACAAAAATACAGAACCTTTCAAAAATGCAAGTCTTAATGCAGACTGTACTAGGGGTGGCATTGCTTACAAAAAAATGGAAAGCAAAATCTCCAGTTAAATGAGTCCAAGGGAAAAAAGCATCACAGAGTTAAAAATGATAAATGATTATGGAGGTAGAGTAGTCCTGACACGCAGGAGGTGAGTCCATTCAGAGCCGAAGGGCCTAGCAATCCCTGAAACTTCTCTGCTGTTCGCCTCAGTCACAAGCACAGTGGTTTTGCTGTTACGGCACAGCTGGCTCCACACAGATGCTAGGCAAAAGAGGCAAACTGATTTAGTTAATGCCCGCAGAGCTCTGTACAGGACCCTCAGACATGATCAATAACTTTTCATCAATAAAAAAATTAAAACTCCTCACAAAGAACACATGAAATCATTCTCAGTGATTTTTCTGCTAGTTTGTGCATTGGGAACAGTATCAGTAGTGATCAGGACATAAAGTGTCTCTGACCAAGAGACAAATCTTGCACATCAGAGCAGAAGACTGTCTGAAATAAGTTCCTCCATTGTAGCTAACATACTGTATACTGCAATGGGACATGGAAAGCTAGACAATTTTTAGGAAGCCAAAATCTATTCAATCTGAATTAGAAGGAATCTTCCTCCCCATTAATTCTTTTGGAGTTACCCAAATATGTGCATAAATTCTTATTTATTATCTCAATAAGCTGTATTTAATACAAACATTCTAATGAATGCCATGTGCACAAATAGATTTTCCATGGGAAAATTATGTTATTGATAATTACAACTTTTGTATTAATCAATAGTGTAAGTTGGTTTAATCCATTTCATTAAAGTTTCTAACAAGGCAAGTGCGTGCACTTGAGTAGTTATCATGTCTTAGCTGAGGCTATGGTAACAGTTTAGAAAAAATACTAACAGGATGCTTGTGAGTATAACTCCGGAAATCAATACCCTAATTCTGTTAGAAAATGTACATTAATACCTTCTAATAAAAAAATAAAGCCAGATAATATAAGCATTTTCATTTTTGAACAAAGAAGAAACTTCCTATGATGCCTTTTTTATCAGCGTGACCATTCACTTGCCTCTGGAAGGTTTCAGTAAGATCCAAAACACTGTCAGAAGTGCACACCTTACAGCACTTGATGTACTCTGCACGTTAGCAGCTCTGTAAACTCTAACTTCTGCATCACGTTCCTGAAGCCTACTTATCCCAGAGTATGTTAAAAGCATTTGAAGGGATGCGGGAAATCATTACAGTAAGCACGATTCTTATGCTTAACTATATACTAAATGTAGTAGTGCATGTTTTATAGTCTTTGGAGTGTGCTGCATTTAATACTTCAGTTACCTGGTTTTTTACTGCAATACTTCTAGTTCTAGAGAGAAACTAATGTTAATCATTGCATCTTTCTCTCAATACATATTATAAGTACGTTCAGATAGATAGCAGTTCTATGGTATGTATTGTGGCACTTCTGGAAGACACAGGTGGACATACACATCTCCATTTGCCTTTCACTCTGTAAGCCATCACCAACATGTTATTTTTTATCAGCTTTATTTTCAACTAGGGATTCAATGGTACAACTAAGGGAGACAGACATACTTGAAACACTCAAATAAAGGCTGAAGAATTTTCCATGAACATGTATAACATTTGCCAGAAAATAAATGCAGACAGTACTTGGACTCCAAACAACAAAACTGTCTCGCGGATCATTCACCATTGTTCTGACCCAATTAATTTTCCAATTCCATAAAAGTTGATAGTTTTTGAGTCTGTTAGTTAAAGAGGCCGTCAGAGTTGGTACGTCTCAAATTGGACCCAGCAACTGCATTTCAGTGGGCAGCCCATCATGCTGTCCCTTCAGTCTCCCTCTCCTCTCCGCTCAGAGGAGTAGGCTGGGCATTGAGGAAGAATTTTCCGCCTCAGAACCCTTTGGCATCGCAGTGCCTTGCTGCTGAGCAAAATCAGAGCACAGCGAAGTCCAGTGGCAGCTCAGCATGCTTGTCAGGCACCCCAGGCTCATCACCCAGTCCCGGCCATGCTGCCCAGTCTATCCCCGCAGACAACAGATAGGCCTCTCAGCGATTACTTGATTCCTTGTGTCCCAGACAGCAGATGGGACCCAAGGTGCAAATTAAAGTTGTTTTAGCTGCAGTGGCCGCAGGGGATCTGCGGAATGCAGCAGCGCTCCAGCCATGCCCTTTTCACTGCCTGCTCTTTCCTGTGTCGGAGGAGAGGCGAGGGTAATTCCCAGCTGTCTACACAGCTGTACCCTTTCCAGGGCTCTCCTGACACCTGGGAAATCCTTCTGCAGCCAAAGAGCGTTAGAACTGCTTGGCTTTGTCCTGTAATACCAGAGGGTTTCAGGGCAGGATTACCCCTGCTGAGCTCTACTTCCCGCCTGTCACCTTTGAATGTGGCTAGCTGCTAGCCTGGCTGAAGTGGAAATGGAAAACCTCTACACATGCTGACAAAGAATCAAGGCTGGGATGTCTGCTGTGGTCTGCACAGCAGTTTGACTTTACTTACGACTGGCAGAGGAACGACAGCCCAGGCCTGCGCTAAAATGCTGTGCTAGTGTGCAAGAGATCAGACAGAGCTTTATTCCTGAGCACAGGCTGACGTGTAAACACCAAGCTTTGGAGGCAAGTCTGGGCTTAAATGCACGCCCAGACCTGCGCTTGGCAGACTGTAAACCCAGCTACATGACTTCAGCAGGGCCAGGATGTGGCCACTGAGACCACAAAAAAAACCCTGTAAAAATACCTGGCAACTTCTGGCTTCTTATTTCAGTGTTACCAAAAAGAAAGCGGCAGTACCTGTCTTTGACGGCTTTTGCAGCTCCTGTTTTGTGAAGGTTTGTGGAAGGAATTTCCTACTGGTTTTATCTTCAAAACTCTGAGCCCTCACATAGGTTACTATGCTTCATCTAGCTCAGGTTCCAGAGATAATTGACTTAAAGGTTTCCCAGGATCCATCCATTCAGTTCTTGAAGAATCCACGCTATTGGGACTACACCATGTTTAACTTAGAGGGAAGGGTACAGAGTGGATTTTATACTATGTGGGTCACTCCTGTGAGTTTTCCAGTTTGGGTTAACCCAGATTTCGATGATTGCTTGCTTATTATAGAGAAAAGTGCAATCATGAATAATAGTAACAAAAAGTTCCTTTATCTGATTTCTCCTGTATTTTTAAATCAAAATAAAAGCTTCACAAAGTTCAGATTCAAATAGCTGGAATCTATAAAGACAGAAAAATATCAAAGCATCTCTAAACCTGATCCAGAAGTGGTCTTCCCTTGAGTTTTGTCCATGACCACTTGGCTCAAAATTACGGCTTCTGACAGTGGGCAATCTCTAACTCTTAGAAGCACAAGGATTTCTTAATTGCACAAATCTTTTTTTGAAAAATAAACTATAAATGTTTTAAACAAAAGTTAGATGAAGCAAAGCAATGAAGAAGGAAATACAGAATCGTAACACAGCAAGATTAGGCCTTCAGATGATCTTAAAGCTGTATGGTAATAACAAGGGCTTTAACCCAGCTGTATCGTATTATCCCCTTTTTAACTCTGCTATGCAACTGCAGTTACAAGTAGCCTTAGAAGGTGTGCTGATGGATTTTTGATTTGCAAGAAAGGATATTTGTTTAGCTAGTTCTGTATTTGACACACAGTGTAATCTGGACCCACTGCTTACAGGAGAAAAATAATTTCAGGTAAAAGTTGCATAACCCAAAAAGTTTGTACAGAGGAATTATCAGTTCACGAACGTGAAGTGAAATTGACAATTTGTCTTAATTATTTACTGGAGGTTTTACATTTTAAAACACGTGAACAGAGCGCACTTGTTTATCCAACCTGAGGTAGCACCAGCAGTCACCTCCTCAATATAGGAGGTCTAAACCGCTGGCTGCAGGCCCTTTATGTGACAGAGGGAAGTCTGACACCAGGAAGATATCACAAGGGAGATGAAAGAGGAATTTGGTAAGACGGGTTATCTAGAAGTAATGAGACTTTTAAGATGGATAATAGCTCAGTCCAATTTTCTTCTTTCTAGAAGTTAGTTATATTCCTTATACATTTATTATCTTACAACTACTCACTTTTTCACCTTTCTTAATAAAAAGGGTTAAAGTTGCCAGGGATGTTTAAAGTACTACATACAATGCCACATTTCCTGTGGACTCAGATCCTGCCACATACAGACATAAGGACAAACTTACTGTGACTGCAAGCTGGACACGGCTAAGGACTGAGCACGTTTGGTGGCTGCAGCAATTCCGTACCGACTAGGAGAACTACAGTGGTTCTGGTTAAAAACACATACCGGTGTATGAAGGCAGAATGTAAGGGGTAGCTAAACAGAGGGAGAAAGTTTTATTTGCAATGGAAGTTAAAAAAAATAATCATAACACATGGAAAGGGATCAGTACAAGGGGTTCAGTGTCACGCCTGCCAGAAGCAAGCAATTTGCAGTAATGCATTGCACTCACTACAAATCAAAAAGGAATTTAAGACCAGAACAAATGCATGAACATACAGTCAGAAAATGCTCTATTTATGGTAGATAGCATTTTTTTCTTGGGTATGCTAAAATGTTTACAAAGTAGAAGAGTAAAAAAAAAGCTTTATAACCACGTAAATAAATGAACAGGAAAGAACTGAAATACAGCTACTGTAATGGAATGTACAGCAATTATATCAAGGGTATGAAAATATTACTGGGGGGGCTAGTTGAAAACAAAAGAAGCCCTAAGACTCTTTCAAACGTGAGCATGTGGCAAGCTGTGCTCCTAAGAGCAGACGTACCTCCACAGGATCTGTAAGAGCAGGGCAAAAAGTCCCGTATGTGCTCAGG
>VYZV01023813.1:82269-166480 GCA_013401275.1 Pandion haliaetus
TCAGGTTAAAAAGCACTCCCCAGGTAAAAATTATCAAATTGGTACACAAACCTGCCTACAGAAGAGGATGCAGAAGATAATCCTAATGAATTTGATTAAGTGCTTAATAGCCTATAATGCATTCAGGAAGTAATACACTACATTATTACCGGTACCAGTGGATTTATGTATTACGTAAACCCTGTTGGCACTGAAGTTAACCTAAAGAGTGAGGTTGACCAAACGCTAACATGTGACTTTATTGAGACAATATTGATACTGACTGGATGAATTAACTGTTTGGTTCCTGTAATAAAACATATTAAAAATGTTCATAGTTCCACTACAATAAAAGCAGCTAGTACTGTGTGTTCCTTCCTGGGGCCAGCTGAGAATGCTGGTGTTTCTGAAGAGTCGTTCTGGTACATCCTTCTTGACAGAGAAGCTGTAAAAGTTGCACTCACAGCTCACATTCTAGAAACTTAAAAAAAGGCATCTGAGAATCATGAATTGCATACAATAGTACTGAAACACTGGTATGGTTTAAAAAATACAAACAGCCCTAAGATCTCTGTCAATGTAAACGCACACGTGTGGGGAACCATCTAGCAGGATTCCTGCCCACCAGCATGTATGTAAAACTGCGGTTTCTCTAATGTAGAAGAACACTTCCTACTGTTCAGAAGAACTGAGGCTGTAAAAGCACGTATCAGCTGTGAAATACAGGAGCTTCTAATGGCTTATACTTCCCCCCCATAGTAAAATCCAAAAGCTGCAGGAAAAGGTTTTTTAATTTTTTTTAGAAATATGACTCAATACTATTATGTCTTTCTGGAACACAAAGCGATACAATAAACTCAAATATGAAATATAAAATGACTCAAGCTTATCAGAGCTTGGGAAAAATAACTCCTGATGCAGTTATGGTTTATGTTACTGTTTTAGGTGATGGGGTAGAGGGAAAAACCCTCCACGATGTGCTCTTTTACCCAGGAAAAATGTCCCCTCCCCTACAAGGGAAAGATGATAGGAGTTGGCCTACCTTCTGAACTTGGTCTGTCTCCACACTCCATTCGCATCTGAGATCTCTAGTTACAGTCATTGTGCCGTCCTTTTTTATTTAAAGAATAAAAACTTACTACACTAGTATCACTCCCAACACCAGCCTTTGTTCAGCTAAATATTCACCCTGCATGCACTTAAACACATACAAACTTCACATTGCTGGGATGCTTTGGGATTAAAAAAATGTGACTCATCAACACCTGATGTCCATAAAAACTAATCCAGCTGATCAGGAGATGTGTCTACTGTGTCCTGTAAGGTGCTCCCAACTACTTTTCCAGAGATGCTGCTTTTGTTGTAGAGATGAATGCAGAGTGAGGAAGGCCGTGTGGCTTCTATTTTGGTAATAAGTGGTTTGGTAATATGTGGTTTGATGGCTTATTTTTCAGACCACAACAGCCCCACTGGCCACAAAGCTCGAAAGGAACATTTGCAAAGGTCCTGGAGCTATCCAGGGAAAAAAAAATCACGTAAGACAGAGCAATTAATTGGCTGCTATATACATATTGTACTGCTATATACTGAAAAGTAATCGAGCATTTTGATTTCAGAACATAGGTGTTTAATTTTTAAAAGCGGTCTTTCCTTGGCTAGAATTGTAATGAGATATTTTTACAAATAGAAGATTTGCTTTTTAACATTATTACTGTTGCGAGATGCCAAACATACACACCCTATGTCACAAATCTTCAACTTGGCTTCAAATTTTAAATAGTATTCTTACATATAAACAATAATAATGCTCCATTGAAAGCAATTTTAAAGATCCATGATCCACAGTCAGCCCGAAAGGCGATGGGGGAGTTAAAAACTGAAAGAGAGAAATATTCCAGCAATAAAAGTTACGGCAGAATAGACAGCACAGAGTGCAGTACTCCAACTCTTTGTAGAGCTGAATCTGTCATAGCCTACTCAATTCTATATCAGCACAAACTTTCTGTAGCGCTAACATACCCCTTGTTGTCTCACAGAGTACGAGTACGTGCATAACTGTCTCACATATTTCCTTTTCCTTCAGTACTGAAAGCACGGAAAAATAAATTTTGAGAAATAGTGGTTTAGGATGCTAGCTCTGGAAAATTACGATCGGAAACTACACAAATCCATGCCAGAACACAGCCCTGTGGAATTACAATACCTCTCAGCCAAAAGGAGAAAATAGTGACCCTTCGAATCACCAACACAGGTACCCACCGACCAGTTGACACTCCTGCAGAGTGTTTGTGGAAAGCATCAGTGATCTGTCAGGCCTAGAGCAATCGTGTGTAACAAAGCTCATCTGTTACGGGTACCTACTTGTGTTGCATAGCTAGGCAGAGAAAGCATTTTCTTCTTGCTAAAAATACTTCCTTCCCCTCTCTAAAATAGACAAAAGTATACCTTTGCCTGACCTATTTTTCATCCTTATTCATTCTGTGGAAATCTTGCAAAGTTGACACCTAATTTCCAGGTGCTGTTGCTTAGCTTCCTAAATTATTAACAAGTGTAATAATTGTCCCTTTTCATCATCACATGGGACAGGGAATAGATGCAGAGATTGCAATCCCACCATCAACCTCATATCCAAGCACGTTTACGATATCAGAAGATCCCTCTACCAGTTTCAATCAATAAGCTGTACTACACATGCATTTTATGTCATGGTCTAATGATATTTTACGCTGGTCTACTCTAATTGTATCAGCAGCGACCCAGGGTAAAGCACAAAAAGTACAGGGGAAATGTGGACCAAAATCAGGGATGTCTGACTTGTTACTGTATTAAAGAGTGGAGCCAGAAGCCTTCGGTGGTTGGGGTGCACTGTGTGTGCTGATTCTGACATGGGCTGACAAAGAAGAGAAGAAATGAGAGGAGCAGAGAGGAGGTGAGACTGGTAACGGGGTGTGTCGGGGAACTAGTGAGTAACAGGAGAACTTCAGACATCTTGAAAACATTCAGAATGACTTCAAAAGTGAAAACAAGGGATATTTCCATGCCACGGTATCTTCACAGCTGTACCTGTACCAGCAGAGCTGTGTCAGCAGGGCTTCCTATTAGCAATGTGGCCAACAGGAAGAGCTTTTCTGCCAGATGAGCTGTCCCATCTCCCAAGGCCGGTGACAGACATCCTCATCTAGCCCTTCTGGCTGAGTTGACTGAAGATGTTCTGCTTCACAGTTGTCCATCAGCATCTGCCAGCTGGGAGTTACGACCCCGCAGCTGGGCCCACGAAAGAAATCCCGTGAGCATTCTCTCACGCTTTGGGCAAAGCCGGATGAGTTAGGACTAACCACTTTTGTCAGCTCTTTACATCACTCCATGGACCTTGCCTGAAGTGGGCTAGGGCACAGTCTCTTCTGCACGCGCATAAAGAGGGCTACAGCCTCCCTCCAGGAGAAGAGCTGTAACAAGCCACAAGAGGAGAAGAAGGTCTTCCATGGTCACGGCTGTTTGCATTGTGAATGTCTTTTCATGGCCTGAACAACGTAAATCCAGGCAACAAGTGCATGTGCTGGTCAACAGCGGTACATCTACACCTATAGCTTTTTCTGGCACAGCTGTATGGGCAGACCTTTGCAGTGCTAGAGCTTGAAGCCACAGCCCGTGCTGGATTCGGCTGAAGAATATTTGCTCCCAGAACCGCGAGGCGTAGAGACGCACAGCCAGCATAGCTAAATACAACAGGGATCATTAAACGGAGCTCCTGACCACCAGGATTCACATCTCGGGAAGCTCAGCTCGCTAGCGTTATAAGCTGCTTGTCTAGGTGGTGATCTGCGGCACGCGCAGGACAGACACACAGCCCACCGTGCCGCCTTTGCTGTGCATCGGCCGCTCTCCGGGAGAGGGGCAACGGGGACAGGTGGGGGCAGAAAGCTCTTAAATCGCCATCGCCCAGATGGCCAGACCTCAAGAGACTAGGCTCTGGTCTGAGCCAGCGGTGGGAAAACAGGGCGGTTTTAGCAAAACACTGAGACGAGAAATCAGAATGAGATAAGGGGAGTCCGGTTGCAGGTGGAAAACAGGGAGCTAAGCGGGAGGGGACAAAGAACAAGTAAGGAGCACCAAGTGATCTGGACAACTGCTTGCGCCCTCCTGCTGCCCTGCCCATCTGCTTGGAATTTGCTTTCAAAACAAGTCCTATTTTCCTTATGTCTGTCCTGATCCAGGCTCCCATCTTGTCCTTTATGGATGCGGTGCTGTCGCTCAAAATCATTCAGAGCAGAAAAGCCGAACTGAGAAACAAAGAAAACTTACTGTTTAACACACACATTCCTCACCCGGCTAAGTTTCTTTCAGCTGTATTTTCCCTTCACTTATTCAGGTCAGAGCCTTCTGGCTGGTTTATTACAGGCATTTAAAGACAACAGTGATTTTATATGACTGTCTGACTGCATTACAAATTCATCCCAAGTCCTGGCTGCGCTTGACATTTAAGTCCAAACAACCACATACTGTTGGAAAGCCCCCACCCCCCATGAAATACATTCACTGACCTCCCCTTCCAGAAGAATGAGGTCATCAGTATAACGAGCTCTCCAAATCGATCCGTAAACAGCCTGATTCACAATTTTTCTCTAGGAAAGAGAAGTTACGAAGGGAGCAGCTTGACCAAAAAGGGCTTCAGCTCCACCCAGTGGTAACGAGAAGATTTCCAAACCATTCCTCTGCCCGTGCTCTGGGAACCTGGTACCAGGCAGGCACACAACACTATTTTTTTAAGCTGAGGCACTAGAGACTTCTGCTCGGACACTGCTGTGTTACAGCTGGAGCTGTTACAGGTCCGAACAGTGTTGTTTCCTTAGTGGCCTGCGCTTCAAAAGCTGGGGGTTTGTTGTTGCTCTGAGATCGTACACATCAGCCGTCACCATCCTCTTTGGTATTTGCAAATTTTGAATATTTCTCTTCGCTAACCATCTTCCAAATAACCAGCTGGCTGGGCATAGCACCATGACCTCTTCTCTCTCTGCAGTGATTTTGGGAGTGATTAAGATGTAAAACTTCTCTTTTCTAACTCCTATGCCTTTTAATCAATTTGTTTTATTTCTCTGATGAGGCACCACTTTCTGACATAGCTCTTGAAACTACTTTTAGAATTGAGAATGCTTTTAAGGAAGGTTTTTCTTGTCCCAGTTTTCAAGAACAGAATGGCTCTCTAAATGAACTTTACAGTTTGAATGACAGGGACCTTGAGAAATTCAAAGCCAGCTTGAGCTCTGTTGGTCGGCCAATAATTAAATAGTTCACCTCTGACCTAATTAATGCTCAAATACACATCAGCACCTCTCAGGCTCTAAGGAATAAATTTGTGACAAGTGAGTGTCAGGCAGATACCATCACCGCACCCACCCCCAAAATACCCTCAGTGTCACCATCAGCTAGATGCATCATTGCTTTTTGGGTGGCACTGAAACTCCACACTCTTTGGGGAGCAGGCTCTGGATTAGACGGACTCAGGTCCTACGTATAACTGTGACACGTTAGAAACCTTTATGCTATTTCTCACCACTGTTCCTGTCCTTCCCACCTGCCCCAGGTGCTCTTTCTTAAATTTTTGGAAGGCATGTCTCATTTTTACCTCTTTATTACTCCTGTGTCAGTATCATTATTGTGGTTATATTTACATTTCAAAGTGCTGAGCCTGTAGCGTTCATCCATGAGCTTTGAGATTATAATTACATGCAGTGCCTCATTTTCAGCTAAATAGTCCAAAACATATTCAAAGTCTGAAATATATTTTAAACCAATGTGTGCTGCATGTAAGCAAAACTGGTCGGGTTTTTTTTTTTTCCCTGTATGAAAAGCTTCCAAATCTATTCACTTCAAGCATTCCCTTGTGCGCTTTCTCTCTCACCTGTGTACAGAGGCCTATATTTATTTTCATTTTAATAACATTTTCACCACAAAACTGGTATGATATGTTTAGCTATCAAACTATATCACATGCACCAATTAAGGTTTGAAAATCATACAAGAACAACATGAAAAGAATTCAGCTGGCCTTTCTTCTGCCACGCAAAATCTAACTTGTAAAACCAGTATTTCACAACATTTTATAGCAGCTATTTAATTTTTTCAGCTCATCGGTGACAAAACCAGTTAAAGCTAGTTTTATATGCAGTAACGATTTTTACAGTGCCCTGAGTAAAGGACCATTATGGTTTTACTTACAGGAGAAAGGGAAGTAGCCAATTCAGGCAGGCTCTAGCACACAGGTATTAATGTCAGTCTGTGAAGTGGCAGGAAGGCGGAGGGAAGGTGGGTTGTGCAGGAGAGGTGGAATGAGGCTTCCTGAGGGAACCTAGAAGATGAGGTTGTCCTCTGGCTGCGGCCATGCCCCCATGCCCACGTTGCTTCTGCTACCAGGAAAACCAGAGGGAAGAGGCAGAACTGCCTTGATTTGAATTCAGCGGGCATTTTATCATCGAAATAACTCAAAATGTGACCCCTTGCTAGCTTGTAATGGCAAGGGAGTTTGGGAACCCTGCAATCCATTTTCTTGCCCAAGCAGCCCGACTTCTTCAGCTCTTACACGTGCACTGTGCTATGTGACACCACGCTGTCAATAGTGCCTTCCGCCCTTGCGCAGAGAGGGCAACTTGCTAGACAAGCTGCTTTCCTTTCTAACAGCCACATTCACGTGTGCCATAAAGCCAGGAGAGTTAGCTGAGGTGTACCTTTCCTGGGCAATTCGGTACGTCATCTTTGGAACCTCTGCCCCGGCTGAATCCAATAACCAGCTGCACGGGTGTGAATCCCAACACCTGACCAAACAGGGTAGCCGGGCAAGCGGCTGCTAGAATATTGCTTGGGGGAATCAACTGTGTGCCTTCTCACTGTTCTCTCCCTTCTTCTGCATAATTTAGAGAGGCAGCATCCGTAACCCTAACCTTTCTCTGCAGATACAATCAGCTGCCCACCAATTTTGGGACCAAGACCACTTTCTGCATGTTAATTTGATGCCTTGAGCGTACTGTGAGCAAAGCCAGCAGCATCTCTGATGAAACGTAACCCTGTTCTCCCTCAGTCTGTGCCCACCTCTCTACCTTTTGAGTAGTACTATTGGTGATTTAGGAAATTCTCATCCATTTAGAGTATTTTCACAGTGCAGAAATTTTATTTTTATGGAAGGGTTTTTTCCCCATGTGGTGTAAAGAAAACCTAGAAGAGATATGGCAGACAAGTTTCTAAGAAAAAGAATTCTCTTCACAGCTAGAACTGTTATTGTTTCAGTCTTCCCTTTTCTATGTCATATAGCAAAGCCAGAAGATAAAAACTTTGGGTTTTGCCCTTCCATCACTAGCACAAGCACCTTGTTTCTGGCCTTTGATTAAATCTTTGGCCAAGTACAGCCTGATGACACAGCTCCAAATACTCCTTTAACACTCAGGAAAAGTTTCAGGGAGAAAAAGACATTCAGAGCCCCTCACCTTCCAAAGATGACCAAAGCCACAGTTCACATTTCACTGAAGTTCATTCAGATAGATTAAACCCCAGACAGAAACAAGCATCAAGCTGCCAAGCAGATTACTATTAGACCACAACAAACAAACAAGAAAAAAAAAAAACCAAACCCTCTGGCTTTTACCAAAGTCAGCAGTAAAGCTGAGGAGCAGAAATACTTTGATATTTTCATGAAACATTAACCTTCAAACATAATTACTACAGGCACTGAGATTGTACCTGAAGGCTGCACTGTTGGGGAGAATTGCTGTAAAACTGGCCTGCAGGGCAAGAACGTGGCAGGTAAACAAAAGTAATGTCTGCGCAGAGATAATAGGATACAGGTCAGTGCATAAAGAGCCCAGCTTTAGGGGATGGAAGTGCTGTTACTGACAGGAGATTTTTGCCACTTTCCACATACCAGCAAAGGTGATGGTGACTTGTTTGACATTGCGTGAACAGTAACGTTTGAAAACAGACACTGCTGAAGCATAATAAGCTGGATGGGGGGTGTGTGAAACCAATGCTGTCCCCACTAAAATCTTGTTGTAATCTTGAAATCATTTTATTATCTGGGAAAAAAAATAAATTAAGCTAGATTTACTCTGAACAGTTAAACATCTACATTCTACCTTGAGATCTGAGATAAAAGGAGCAGATGGCTCAGTCTTTGCAAGATTTCCAGCCCGATTTTGCAGATCCACAAGTTAAGGAAGAAACAAAAGATAAGCAACCAAAATCGTGTGTGGTTATATGGTCCCTATCTCCTGCCTGTGTTATCTGGTATCTGTAAAATACAGTGACCGAGATTGTGTGCTGTTTCTTCTGAAAATATGACATGGGGAGGACAAGACAGGACAGTGGAAGCTAAAAATCAACTTTGGGTGGCTCCGATTTCTGGACCACTGCATTATTCAGTGTGATGACCTTCACGATGCTGGTATCCTTCTGTGTGTATCAGGTCAATATCTAGCCCAAAGTGATTTCTCTTTCAAGTGTCTGGGTAGAAAGATCTGTTTAAATTCCCTGCACTTCCCTACTCAGCCTGACCTTTAAAACGACTATCAGTGCAAAAGTGTCCAGAAGGTGTGTGCAAAAATAAAAGATGTAATTGTTAAAGCTCACATTTCAGGGAATGCAAATAAGAGGGAGGTGGAAGGGGGCCAGGTCGGTTTAGGATGTGATTTGCAGAAGCAACTGAACTGGAAGATCCCGGTGTTGGCAGGCACCGGAGAAATGGTACAGAACAAGTTCTGAACTGCTGCGATTTCCACCAGAGCTCCTCTTGGCATTCCAACCTTTCTCTACCTGGGGTAAGTTTTGGGGTGTGTGTCAGGGATTAAGTGCCATGGCCCATACCACTTATGAGCACAATCTATTTGAGAATCCAATTCCTAAATCTTCTTAGCAAAACATCACAACTTACGGTGCATCGTTTCTTCCCCAGCTTCTCCAGTTATTTGAATCCAGTTTTTAAACACAGGAAGGGAAGAAGCAGTAAATTAACCAGTGCTGATGATTTCTAATCTGCTATAAGGAAAGATGCAGCGTGTGCCAAGCCTTCCCTCCCAACCGGCAGCAGTCCCACTATCCCATTTGGAATTTGCTACGCTCCACATTGTCTTTACTGCCCCAAAGCAGAAAAATGCATGGAGGGCCAGGCCGTAAGGTTCCTGTACTCTGTATAGAGCAAGAAGAGCTGGGAGACACCAGAGCACCACGTCTGAAAATAAGCCTTGGGCCAGGCCACAGGGTCTGACACAGGGGGACTTCAGCTTGTAGCTGGGATGTCCAAGGACACGGATGCAGTGCTGGACAAATAAAAGTCTCAGGAAATACTGACTTGCTCTGCAATCTTGAGCAGGTCACGTTGCCTCCTTGACTCCGTTCCTGCACTGAAAAACAGAAGCAATGCGGCTAGCTGAAGCTCCTTCCTCGATTAACTGGTGAATACATTGCTCTGGAAACTGGAACACCGTATGAGCGCACAGAACTGCTGTTAGTGTTTTAGAGATAACATTACAAAAACGGCTTTCTCCAACACTCTGCCGAACATAAAGGATTTCTGCTCATGACAGCCAAAGCTGTGCGTTCAAGGCTGCAAGGACAGTGTAGCATTACTTTGGATTTGCTTACGTCATCTCAGAAATCTGCATGCTCTGATGACTATGATAAATTTGTGCTTTAAATCCACTAATGCTTCAGTCAGAGCTGAGCTCAGGGGATTTTATAGCACTATTCTTGTTTGCCTTCAACTCTGCAGGGGGCATTTCTGGCTCCAGAGACCTGTGCTTGACAAGAAAGGCTCCAGCAGGAAAGACTGTGACTCAGGAAGGTGCACATCTTACCTAATTTATTACCTCCACAATTTGCAGCGTACCATCATGAGCAAAAGTTTTGCTTCTGCAGTGATCTTGTTCCTGGCAAACTGGGTGCCTCAGGAGGGAGCGAATCTACCAAATTCCCAAGTGGATGTCATTGCATTGTAGCTTAGCATAAAGTAAAGGTAAGCCCCACAAAGCCTCTGCTGGGAACATACAATTAAAATCCTCAGACGCAGATAAACTTCCTTCATTCAGGACTGGATTTGTCCTGCTTGCCTAGCACACCTTTTGGACTGAGGTGCAAGGGCCAATCTTCACAGGATCCTGCCCCCTTTGAATAACACACTGCAGTGTGCTGATGACATTCCCAGGGCAACTAGCACCCTCCAAAATGTTGCCTGAGGTGGCACAAAAGCCACAAAAGTACCTTTTTAGCCCTGTTACCAATGAGCAAATAACCCAGCCCACATAATGGCATAGTTCATTCTCCTCAGGATTTCTGTTGTCTTGGAGCACATGGGAGAAATTAAAATACCCAATACGGGCAACAAATTTCCATTCCTGCAAAGGAGATCCAAACTACATAGTGTTCCCATGGCTCCAGTATGGTTTGCATGGCTGTGTGCAGAACAGCCGTGCTATGTCTACTGTTTAGCTGGCTGGTAGGCCAGGTGGGGTTCCCTCGTGCATTTCCACACAGTGAATCATTAATGGTAACATCCAAGCCCAATCACAGTACTCTTACCGTACGTACTTTCAATAGTTTCCTTCCTTTTCCCCCACCTGAACCCGGTTTTATCCCAGCCCATTCAGTTAATTTTGCAAGACTTTCTGGTCCTCACATGTTTGAAGATGGCTCCCACATTTGCATCCTAAGCAGTCTTGCTAGTGCATTCCTGCTGTTCATCCTGAGGTCAAAATAAAGGCTAAACAAGATCTCGGAACTGCAGTTCATGACAATTTACTACCCTCCTTTTCAGACAGATTCTTACTCAGCTTCCAGTCTGGTAGTAATCTTCTGTTCTCCAGTTTGAGCAACAGCTTTCCATGAGTTATCCGGTATTTGTTCAAAGCTCAAGCAGCTAGATCTACTGCATATCCTTTATGGGGAAAGCCCCCAACTTCCGAACAAGAGATATTACCGCCCCTCGTTCACAGAAACACAAGATTCTTTACTCAGTCTCAACATTTGATCTTAACTTGTTGGGTTGAAAATTTGGCATAGGAAAGTAGGTTACGTTGTGAAGAACCTTCAGAAATACAGTGTGTGGAGGCTACAGATGCAGATATTATCACCTCTTCTACCTTTCTATTCTTGAAAATTTTTCCTGAGTTCCAGAGTGATGGCCCTAAGGGCCCGGTAGATGAGGTAGGCTTACTCAAAACAAAAGAGGAAGAATCTGGATTTATCACTAGTCTATTAATGTGGATCCTTCACATTATCATCTTGCTGGCTGAGCTCTGCAGTCTTGGTTTAGTCAGTCAAAGCAAGAGAAGTCAACGTAGGCCAAGACTTAATTACCAACAACAACAAAAGTATAGCCCAGTATTTACAAGGCACTATAGAAATGCAACCCCTCATGTTTTTTATTACAGCTGTGTGAGGGTGGGAAGGGTGAAGTGGAGAGGGTCAAAGCAGTTGCCTGCATGTTGCACTACAACAACATGCTTCTGTGTGGAAGGCAGCAGTAGCCACCTTGCCAAACCTGTAGGATGGCAGCAGGGTCTGGGCATACACCTTGGGAGGACAGTACAACTTCTGCAGCTACCAGCAGAAAAGGAGTATACGAAGCAGCCAGGGTAAATGTGCTGCGTCCCTGGGACAAATGCTGTTACACTCGTGAGTCGGCTCTCTGGCCCAGCAAGCATGCCTGGGAGGCACTGCATCATCCAGGAGTGCATCTAAACAGAAATTTTCAAGCCCACTCAAAATTCCTCCCCATTGATACGAACCAGCGACTGAAGAGTGCTGCTGCTTTCCCCGTGGCGTGCAGCAGTACGGCATTTTATTCCACTTGGATCCTGGACTTTGGGATTGGGAAGATCTGCAAGCATCACTTTCCTTCATCTCCCAACAGCAAAAAAACCCCCAAAAAAACCAAACCCCAAAAACCCCCTTTCTTCCTAATGCACCCACTCTGCACAGTTGTTCTAGAAGATCTGGTAACAAGTTTGTACTTTGCGCAGAGGCACTGCTGGGAAGCTCTGTTTCTCTGGATCTTTTTCCCTGACAGTTTCACACAGGACCTGTTCACGTTTTTCCATTTGTCCTTATTCGTAGGATATCTCCTCAAACATCACTAAAGGGCTGGGGAGCAGAAGTCAAATGGGAGGAAAGGTGTGGGAAAAGGGAGGTCAGTTTGAATATCAGATATCTATTGACTCCTAAACAGCCCAAGTTCAGAGTGACTGGAAACCACAGCATTACATGGTCGTTGTTGGACAGCCCAAGTGCAATCCCTCACCACAGTTCCTACTAGATGGACTTCCCCTATACAAAGGCCTGCTGGTGCTGCGGGCTGTTTTGCTCTCTGTAAGAGCAAGGATTGAAATGCCTTTTAATTCTCAGCATGCTTTGTCCAACTCATCCATGCTGACAGGAGGAAAGCCTATTATTATCGCTGTGTGTGCACTCTTCATTTTAAGCTATTTATTTACAACATCAGTGCATTACTGCACAGCTATTAATCATTAGCTAATTTTTCCTAATAAATATCACTTCTGTAAGAGAGAAATATTTCAGACCCGTCTGCGGGTGGGAAGGAGAAGAGATTTGTTATTTAGCTAGTCAGCATCTGCTTTGTCCTCCTTTTTATGTTCCTCTTACTTCAGCAGGACATAAATTAGAGGGCAGCGTGTGTGGGAAGTCTACGTGGACTTTGTCACAGTGACAGATCTTGATGTGGTCTCAGAGAGGACGGGAGTGAATTAGCAGGGATGGCCTAAGGCTTTCAGGAAAGATGAGCATTTTACTGACAGCAATTCAAAGCTTATTGAATTGCAAATGTTATCCCTGAACCAGTTTGCTGATAACGCTGGTAGCTCTGGGTAGGTAGCATCTGCACAAGTGTATTTGCCCAAGATACTCAACATACTTGTTTTGCACGCTGATAAGGGAGGAGTGGTTAAAGAAACCCTTGTAGCAATAAGCGTGTTCGTGTCATGCATGCTTAGGATTATTTATCAAATTCATTCCAGACTCACTCTAGCAGAGGCCTGTTGGATAGCTGTGGCCCTTTTAAGGCAAAAAATGCAGTGAGAACCTGGAAAAATGAGTAAAAAATGGCCATACAACCTGGTACCAGTGTGGTATGTACTCAGCCACTTACACATGTACTAAAGAGACTAAAATGAAATAAAAAACTTGCGAGTTACATGCGGAGTCTTGACAATGAAAATGCCAATCCTCATGTGGAGGAACTACAGTTAGGTTGAAATAGTAACTCCAAGACTCCTGACTCACCAAATTTTCTCCCTCCAGCTGCTGGGGTGACCTTTACCATGGGGAAGGCAGCCAGCTTGCCACAAACTGGGCTGGGGCCAGTTCCAAATTAAGCAGATTCCACATCGTTGGACTCCTCCATGTTCATTATCAGCTGATGCAAGAATTTTGGGCTGCCATTCTGGCGAGTCCACCAGAATGGGCTCTTTATGACGATGCATATCCCATCTTTGACCAAAGTCAACTGCAAATGTTGTACTGGAAGGTATAAAAACTTCATCGTCAATATAAATTTTCAAACTATTTAATTGCATCCTGCTTTGTGTTTGTGGGGTCAGCACCCAAAGTACTGATTTGCTGATGCCCCAAAGACTGTGGGACAATAAAAGCCCTTTTACCTTATGCCCAATAGCATAATGAACATATCTGGAGCAAAAGCTGCTTTTACTGTTTAGGATCCGGAGGAGGCTAGGTTAGTATTTATTTCCGCAGCCTGGAGAGGCATGTATTGTTGGGGAGCATGAGCACGACATGTATACCACAGGCCTGTCCCAGTTAGAATAAAACCGTGTCAGCATAGTCCTGCATCTGGGTGAACTGCAGAGAAAGGTGTGAACACAGGAAAGCTGCACAGAGCAAAATCACCAAGGAAACACCTGTCCAAGTCTCAGTCTCCAGAACAGTGAGACCGAAACCAGCCAAATACTCAGATCCTAAAGATACTTAAACCCATCTGGAGTCAGATGCCTGAGTATTTTTGAACCAAGGACTAGCCGAGCTCCTTACCAAGGGGAGAAATCTCCGTGGCCCTATGGGCAGTCTCACTTCTGATCTGAGGGGCCAGCCTGTAGCTGCTGGTGCAGGCAGCGTGAGGGTCCCCAAATGATGGGGCATAGGTGTTCCTGTCAGCTCATTTCTATTCTGGGCAGCCACAAACTGCTCTTCCTTCTTCACTCAGCTCCTTTACTCCTCCCCTCAGCATCTCTGTGACTGACTGCAGCTTCTTGCTGCAGACCTAAGCAGCTGAAGCATCTGGGAGGGAGGCAGCTGGCTTCCACCCCACTCCGCCAAGGCAGCTCATCCCTGACCCACAGCATTGCAGCCACTCCTGTCCGGGGCTGAGCAGGCAGAGATCAGCAGCTGTGCTTGCCACTGAAGCTGGGTGACATGACACAAACCTCTACGTAAAGAGGGGTCTGGGACTGCCACCCAGCTTCTTTCAGGAATGGCTGTGATCTGCATTCAGGGTCCTAGCAGTTACTGGCTAATGAGATAATTTAGTAGTTTTGAATGGCACTTGAAAAGCCACTGTCAGTCCTATAACCATAAATGGCTCTTTCTACCCAGGATTTCTGAGCTCTGCAATAACTGATGCTTGCTCTTCGGAGGCTCCTCTGGTGCCAATACATTTGAGCAGCTAACACAGGCCTTCCAGCTAACGCTCAGCTTCTGTCCCTAACCAGAGCAGGAAATGCTTTGCATACAGGTGGGAACACGAACGCCTGTGATATCATGCTAACTCCCTAGAGGATGGTCATTATGGCAAAAAACTCAGCCTAGCCCTTCAGAAAAATTTCCTAGCAGCTGTTAGGCCACCGACGCATTGGCAGAGGTCTCATAAAAACACATTGGCCGTGACTGAACAGAGCATTACTTTGTGCGCAATAGTGAACCGCGAGAGCGGCCGATGACACTGCCTGCTACGCCTTTCCACCTCTCCCTTTTAGGCACACAGCATATTCCAGCACCACAGTCGTCAAGTCAGCAGTTGGGGCAGATGGACTTTCTGTTTTAAGCTCCCTATTTTGCCAAAGCCACAATCTGGAATCTGCCTGCAGGGAATGTATTTCTTTCAAGGAAAAAAAAAACCCCACAAAACCCAACCAACCACCCCAGGACAAAAAATATGTTACTGAGGGAGTGGTGGCAATCTCTCTGCCCTTCAGACAACTCCAGAGGAGATGCTATGTATTTTATCAGCTTTTTTTAGCCTTATTGGTTGCTGTAGCCGTGACTTTCTAAATGCACCCCAGTAGAGCACAGATCCTGCCATAGCAGGGAGCTACCATTCACAGCTTCCCAATAATGGAAAAAAATCTGAAAGGCAGTGCTCCACTTAATCCCAATTATGAGAGTCTTGATCACGTCTAAGTTCTTCAGTGATTCCTGATCCTAAAAACCACCCAACAATATAAAATAAAATTTTGTAGTGGCTTCTGGTACCAACAAGAAAGGGAAGCCAGTCCTCCTCTTTCATTGCCTTCCCACCAGGGAAGCCCTGAGTCTTGAAAAGAGTCCTTTGAAAGTGCTGAAAGAACTACTGCACAGAGATATTACTGGAGAGCAAAGCTTCAAACAGTGAAACACAGTCTCTGACCACACCTGAGGTAAAGGGAAAAAGGGGGATACGTTCTAGGTATGAGCTTAAGGCCAAACCCCTGTGTCCAAAGGGGATGTATGCTCCCACACATTTCAGCTAGTGTGGGTGCCGAAGTAAATTCTCTGACTGTGATGAGAACTGAAATCCAGCCAGCACCTTTTCAAGGCCTTTAGAAAGTAGTTTTTTTACTGGACGTTCCTAGTTCGTGTCCCTGGTAAGGACAACTCCTCCTCACAGCGACAATGCTGGCTCTGCAAAATGGTTTTCTGCACAGAAGTCAGCTGCTGAATGCGCACAGGGTGTCACAGTCAGGCTACCTGCCAGGGCAGGGGAGCGGCGCCTGCGGCTCTGTCAGGGAAGGCTTGCCCTCTAAGGAAGAAAGGGGAAAATAGCAGCCAGTGAATTTCTCTTCCCTCCTTCCCAAACGCCAGGTCCCAGATCAGGAGAAGCCGACCCAAATGCCCAGCCATGCTACTTCTGCACAGACCTTTTCGTGAAGACAAACCCAGCTTCTCCAGGTGGAAAGTGCTTCTGCAGCCGCTGCTTCCTGGGTGGGGAACAGTCAGTTGTTCTCCCCCATCTTGCCAAGGGCTCAGAGAAGTGTCTTAACCTTTAACAAGCTCTTGCCACCCTATTATCCACACTGTGCTCCTGTATATGGGGTCTCGTCCAACCTCCTCTTTTCTACATTTCTCAAGGAGATGAACCTTGCCTTCTACCTCAGCCAACACCAAGAAGGGATGTAACATCAGAAGCAGCACTGATGCTGAGCCTCCAGCCAGGAGTTTGCACAGGTGGTAGGCTGTTTCAAGGCAACCATCTCCCGGGCAGGTATCTACTACAGCTTTACTGTGTTCAGCTTCCTTCCCCAACAAGTTTAGTTTGCACCTATAAACGCAAAGCCAACACTTTTGTGCAGACGACCACCTCCATGAGCCTCCCAGTGATTAACAAGTTACACACTGGCGCTGCATGTGCTCCCAGGAGGGACTGTCCCTGCAAGATACCACATGCTGGGTGGTACTCTGCATTTGTTTGGTTATGTTCATTAGTACTCCTGTTTGCTTGTAAATATACTGGGCCCGTAATTCTCAAAGTGGATTTTCTAGGGTCCAGCATGGCACCTGCTTGTTGCCTGACTTACATGAGCTAAGTGAAGGGGGACAAGCAACAAAAGGTAGGAGTGAATAAATGCAGCCTGCAACTCAGCTGTAGCTCTTCCTCCTTCACTGCATGCAGGACTTCCTCCTTGCCAAGCAAAATAGGAACTGCTCTCAACACCTGTATCCTGCTGCAAATAGAAGCCTGGACAGAGGAGAAAAGGGAGTGAAAAAGGTCATTCATCTCTGTGCAGATCACTTTTATCACAGATCAATCTGCATTAGATTGTCATCACTATATCAACCTTCACTCCTGGTGTCGACACTAGGTATTTGTCCCTGATGATCCCCCTCTCCCCAACAGTAACACGACAGCCCTTAGTGTCGTATTGTAGCGTGAAAGCTGGAAGAACCTGGAGGGTGCGGGGAACTGAAGCCTGCAACACTGATAATAATTTCCTCTTATTTCAGCCAAGGCTGCTCTGCTACTGAGCTGGGCTAAGTGGGTTCACGTCCACAGAACTCACGTTTCCAGTCACATCAGCAGGATTACATGTTCCCATGGAGCTGAGCAAGGACAAGGGATTCATACTTGCTGCAGGAAGAACCGTCGGGCAGCCAGGTTTCATGCCTACAACCAAGATATTTGATCTACCTCTCACAGCAAAAATCAGAACTTTAATACATCTTCTGGAGATATGAGGATATTTAATCTGCAGGACCAGGAGAAAGGTGAAGGACAGCAACATGAGATAGGTCTAGTAAGAGCAAGGACCCTCTTCTCATGAGACCCATATCTCAGCATCAGCAAATTGGTATTCTACCTGCTAATGGATTCAAGCAGCAGCTGCTGCTTACTTCAAGCACCAGCACACATTCTTGCATGTAGGAAACCATTAAAGGTTTTACACTTGCATCCTTTGGGCAGGAGGACTCTTGGAGGGGAGCTTCTCCAAAGGAATTTCCCAGTGGGAGTGGGTGACCTGCAATAGCGATGAGGACAGGCTCCAGAGCCCTGTGCGTTTTGTCCAGAATGGCGAGAAACAGGACAAGGATTTGCACATTCACGTACAAGAGTTGAACACGGTGGAAGTAAGGAGCACGTCCAAGGTAAAGCGGAATTTAACATCCTCAGCAGGACAGGGATAGAACACTTGAGTATCAGCTGGTTTGGGACAGTCACAGAAAAGCCCAGACTTCCCAAACTTTGAATTGTATTATCCCAGTGCCATCCTAACCGGCATTTGTGCAGTGCTCCTGCTCTACCTCACTGTCCTCCCTCTGCTTCCCTCAGCACACCCTTCGGCTGTCTCCTCCTCCCCCCGACCCTGCTTCCCCCTGCCCATCTCTCTCCCATTTAGATTCCACCCCCTGCCCCCCCCTTCCCAAAACCATGACAGCAAACATGATAACACGATACTGAGATGCCTCTGCCTGCTAGGTCTACATCCCACCCCATCCCTCTTCTCACCTGCCCCTGCCTGGCCTGTTCACATCTGGGCAGCTGGGCCTGCCCCCTCCCCCGGGCAGCGCTTAGAATTGCCACAGAGGAGCGGACGACTCTGCTGGGCAAGTGCCGAGAACGGACAGGACAGGACACAGGTATGGGAATTTACAGATACACCTCCTTCAGAGACGCCGTTTGTGCTGCCCTCGTGCCCAGAAGCAGTAGGCACCCGCTGTTTCAGGTTCTGTACAAACACGCAGGAGGACAACTCTTGGCATGAAAAATGTACAGCCTAAGCAAGAACAAGGCAGAACACGCAGGGGACTTGAACAGAACAAAGTGGAGGGCCAGGGTGGAGGCACACACTAACAACTAAAAGTTTGCTGTGTGTATTCTGCAGGCTTCAAAGCTATGGAAAAAAAAGAATCACGTGAAATGAAAATAAAAAGACTTTTAGTGAAACATCCCCTTGAGTACAGATTTTACACTCAGTAAGTTGAATATGAAAGGTTTTTCCACTCATGAGGTACAAGATTTCATACACATACGAAGTATAAATTGCTTGGAATCCAGCACCTGTAAATAAACATTCCTCTGTATGTCCATGCCTCAAACACTGCAGCTTTGGGCTGGTGCATGAGAACCTGTAAACTAGGAATTGACTGAACAAGAAAACTGGGATGCTCACATTCACTGGTCCGGCATAAGAGGAATGAACACGTTAATTAATACAAGGTAACTCTCTTTTCACCACTTCAGATGTTATTATTATCCCCCAAATCCCATGCCTAAAAGAAGCAGAGAGCAATTCTCCATGTCTCCACAGCTTGTCGCTCTCTCACTCCGCAATGCCAGTTTATCTCCCAGCAAGCGGACGGCTTCCGAAAGCAGGAGAGGTCACCAGTACACACAGGGAGGCATTGCTCCGGGACGCAGCCTGGGACCTGTGCTGGACACACACCCCAGCAGAACACCCAGCCACAGAGAAAGGAATTAATTCTGCTGCTCTGCTCGGCCACAGGACCCCTTGGTTTACCCAGGTGGCTCCAGGTGTCAAACGGGAGCTACTCAGTCCCAAACACGAAGTTACACTGAGTTTTCCTCCTCCACCCTCCGAAGTTACACAACACACAGGTACAACCTGAGAGCAGAAGGAGCAGAATTTTAAATCAGCATAGGTTTACTGAGTCCAAACTGTTTAAAGTTAAAGTTTATTTGTATTCTTTGTAGGAATATCAATAAAAGACCTCAAATGTATCTATATCTGTACATATTACAAGAACCTTCAAAAATTATTCACAGAACAAAAATAAATCTTCTTTAGAACAAACCCAGGCAATGAAATGCAGAAATGGATCTCAGAGACCAAACAGTCCAGTGCTACTAGCATAAAAATACGGCTTGAAAAAACAAGTTTATTACTTTTTAAGGTGTACTTTGTTGAAATAAAAAATAAATTATTTAGAGCTATCATTGTAAAACAGTTCTGTGTAGTAACACTCTTATTAAGGCCCTTGAGACAGAAAATCTATTTTTACAGGTAGGATTCCTGGCAGGCATGATCTGTAATGACATGCTCGCTCTCATGGGAGTTAACTTACTGTGGAGAAAGAAATACCTAAAAGCATCGGCCTAAATTTAACTCTTTTTGCTCTGTCAGACTCAGCTGGATATCTATGGCTGACCACGCTAACTGCTGATAGAAATACATTTAATGGTTCAACCTGGACAGGAATTATTCTCCAGGAATGACAGACATTTTTGCAGAACACAAGCAGAATTCGTACATAGACGGTGACCTTAGCAGATAAGTATTGCTGACACATTCCACGGGCACTGCTGTAAAACTGACGGACTTCAATCATTGGGTTTTCAGATGAAGTTAAAAGCTGGTGGGTTTAAGCAAGCATTAAAACATGAAATTAATATATCATGTGGAAAAAAAAAAAGCCTAAGCCAACCCAAAGCAATTGCAAAAACATAAACCAAAACCAATTTCTTGGATGACTTATTAGGTGGATACAGAATTTATTACTGGATACACCTCATATTCTCTAACTAGCAAATATACACTTCCCTTTCCACACTCCTCTGAATCCCCTGCCTGAGTTATGCCACCGGAGGGGCATGCTGCAAAACGTGTAGCCATATGAATCTGTGCTTTTATGCATAGCTGCCCATTTCTAATACACCAGGGAAATAACGGTTGGTAATTCCTGGATGTGAAATCTGTCTATTTCCCTTTAAAAAAAGGGGTCTGAATTCCTATTGCTGCAAAGAACAAGTGGCATTTACAGGATGCCACTCCTAGGCCGTGCTCCCTCTCTTCTCTGTTAGCATCTATCCCATGTCATTCTGGTCACCTCTGTTCTTCACACACTCTGCAGACACTGAACACCACACGGCAAAAGGCCACAGTGCTACAAAACACTGCTCCGCTTCCCTGCCCTGCCACACTGGCTGCGAGCGTTCACTGGGAACTCAGAAGCCCCGGTGGCTTTTTGGTTTGGGAAGAATCATCCTCGACCAGTACAAGGACTGAGATGCCAGGATGGGGCAACTTTTCTTTTTCAGCCTTCGGAATACATGAATATTACTCCTACAGGCTATTAATTTTTCCCTGCACTACTTCAGCTGTTTCCAAACGAGAGCAGCAGTTCTTTGCAACAGTGTTAGACACAGCCTGATGCATTTGCTCAAAGTATGAGCCAAAACCTAATGTCCATAATGCTCATCATCAGACTTCGCACTATTTACTACTTCTCTCATTGCTGCAGAAACCCACTGGCTACTAGTCTTAAACCAAATGTGATCAGGGCCAGTTAGAGCTCTTGCTCCAAAATAGACAGACCTTTTCACTGCCACGTGGTTTAGTGCCACTTGAATTTTATCAGACTTGACAAAATAGAAGCTGGCACTTTCACATACCGTCGGCTTGAGGCGGCTTAAAATTTCTCTAGAAAGCTGCTTGGTAACAAACTAGGAGAGACAGCTGCCTGCAGAACTCGGGAGCATAACATTTTGTTCTGCAGCTAATCAATTTTAGTCTTGCAGCATTGTGAGTCTGCAACCTTCACCCCCTTTTGGGTCAACAGGCAGCTTGTCCTCTACACTGGGAGTTAGAGGAGTACACTTTGCACTTTAGGGTAGAAACTGAAATCGAAGAGAAACAACCAACCTAGCAATAAGCTGTGAGGACAATACTGATGGGCCAGACTCTTTTAGAATAGCAACTTTTTCCTACAAGCATTCTACAAGCTTAAGAAATACACAGCAGAAGATACATTATTAGAATGATACGTTACTGAAGACCTCACCAAAACGTATCAATTGTGGGGCAGGTATTACTTCTCCTCTAAAAAGCAGGGCTGAAACATTGTCCCCCATTGCATTTCTCTGCAGAAAGCAAAGTGGATGCCTTGGCGTCTTCAGCATCAAACCAGCTCAGCCAGTGATTTTTGATAGATTACCAGAAAGCTGGGGAGCTCCGGTAAAATACATTTCCCGAATTTATACTAGACTAACACTACCAGAATGACATACCTGCTTCTGCCTTGTTCTAGTCAATGTATTCCTACGACCACTTCCTCTCACGTCTCAGCCACAGAACAGCCACACTATTTGCACTGTGTGATACATGAGCAATGCACATGCCCATCTGAAAAGGCTACTTTGGGGAACACATTTCCCACAACGCAGCTGTGTGATTACAGTACATACCAAAGGGGAGATGTGGATCACACAAAAATACTCAACCAAAAGGGGTTTGCAAAGGTTTCTTCTAAGAGAGCTACTCACAAGACAGATGAATACAAACTCGATAGACTGCCTACGGCTGTGACGCATGAAGGAAGAAGGAAAGAAGGAGGAACTTAAAGGCACAATTTGAGGAAGAAAATATCAGAGGTCAGCAATGACCCAGAGCTGGAAGACGGTTTGGAAAGTACCGAAAAGAAATCACTACTGAGCAAATGCAGAGCACAACCCCGGGTGTGTCAGACAGCACTGACTTCGCTATGGATGCTCCAAGAACAAGGCAGGGATGCTCCTTGGCCTCTAGTACCAAGTCACATTCGAGCAGCCAGAGCAGCCTTGATCTGAAAGAACTAAGCATTATGTATAAATCCCAACTTGCTGCAGCCAGGTCTTCTCTAGATGTAAATTAACAGCCAAGGCCTAGCTAGGAGTGATTCATACACGTTTTTCTTATACGTCCTACAGTGCAGGAGATGCGGTCTCTGTATCTATGCATAGTTAGTAATGTAACGTATGTGATGACGTCTAACTGAAGTATCATAACACATTAATCAGGCAGAACAGTTAACATACACTGCACTCTGTCACAAGCTGCATTTGCCCACAGAGTTGAGATTAATTCATTTCCAAAGAACAAACTTGACAACAGACACTGAATTTGGGTCCTCAGTATTGCCAATCCTTCATGTTCAAGGCAACATGGGTCACTTTCAGGAGGTCAAGAAATTGGCTCAGAAATGCCTACATTTTTAATGTAGTACAATTTTACAGATTCAGAAACTAAGGCCAGAAAAGATAATCAGATAATCAGCTCTGACCTTCTCCATATCACAGGCGATACGGTTTCAGCCAGGCACCCCCATGGCCACCTCATGAACTTGTTGCAGCCTGAACCGTTTGTTAAACATGGCCCACACCAGGGCACCCTCTTGAGGTTTTGTCTCATTTTCAAGTCAACTCTTCCAATTTCTAATTTCCATAACATGTTTGAATGGTTAATCACACACACTGTTCTTAGTATAGTTCTGTAATTCAAAATTTCAATTGCTGTTGCAATAATTTTATTTACTTTGAGAGTTTGGGGCCTAGAAATGTACACCAAAAAGTGGAAGTGAAGATTCACACACTATTACTCGACTCTAGAATCCGGGGCTTGAGAGAAACCTCTCAAACTAAATATTGTGGCATTTGATGAAATCATGCGAATTGACAATACTGCGTCATTTATTGTTAATCTTTAACAGTTTGTGAATGTCATTATCTTCCATGAGAAGGTCACTTTGTAACTATACACGCACTCACATACAGCCTGTAAGTATGCTTCTATGGAACGCAACTGGAATTGGAGATGAAAGCTTAGTCAAAACTCCTCAAGAAAAAACTGGTGCGTGCAGAACTTTAAAAAAAAAAAACCTTTAAAGTATCCAGAGAAAGGAAAATTTCAGTGAAAATGGAAGATCTTTTAACACAAACGTGCAGAAAGCATCTTTCATTGGAACTAGACTGGCTGAGCTAGTGGCTGAAATAGTAAAATTGAACAAGAGTTAAAATGTAGAAATCCTCTAGGAAAAAGGAAATTTTGCATACGGAAGTCTACTTTGCTGGGCATGGGCACCCTTTGGTTAGCCCTTTCCTCAGAGCATTAACCTGACTGTTCCTGATGGAGTGCAGAGAATGAATACAGGGTGCCACTGCATGGTGCCTAAAGTTGGGATTGGATAGAAATTTGAAAAAAAGTATTTACAGGTCTTTAAATTCTCAAAACAGAAAATATAAAACTGCATTAGAACTGGGGTAAAAAAAGAAAGAATCCTACCTTGAAAAACTGCAGATTCCCTCTGTCTGTTTGATGGGAAGCCTGACCGTGTGCAAATACAAGGAAACAAGCTTGCTGCTCCAAGTTTTTACCTTGTTCAAAAAGACTGACAATTTTTTGCCAGAGTACTACCGAAAGTAAGTACAGGATCCAGCAAGAGCCAATTTTCTTGCTGAAATGTTTGCTATTGAGTTTGCATTCAGTTAAAGAACAGCTAGAGAAGAGGGGAATAAAACCAGCAGATGAGTTTTCTTACAGAATTCATTTCACTACTATTTCACTCCACTCATGTACTTGTATCAGTCAGCCTGATATACACAGCTGCTGTCTAATGTAACCCACTGCTCATCTCTCTCTCTCTCTCACCCACAACACACATGCACTCACACTCCCCTCTTCCTCCTCCAAGGACTGCAGTGCTTTCAACAAGAGAAAAAAAATAATAATAAAAATAGCAATAATTAAAAAAATCTACAGTATTCACTTCCTTTTGGTATATTACATCAGCATTTTCTGTACATGACCCAAGAGCTCCCTCTATTTACACAATGATATGGAAGGACTTGTTCTTGGGAGCCCGGTTCTCCTGGCCTTGAGTGGGGAATTAAAGCCCACTTTTCAGAGTTTTTCTTTCTCTTTTCCATTTTATTAGCAGCATCATGTAAACCTGTAAGGGGAAGCGGGGGCTATTTTGAAGGTTTCTTGAGTCTGCTCCCTCTTGCCCTTCTCCTGGGGAGATGGCCGGCAGCATCTGCCCAGTTAGCAGCTGCTGTTTTTGAATTCACCATTCTCCGTGATGGAAAGCTTGGTGGGATTGGTGGGGGAGATGCCATTGCGGACTTGCATGCTGTAGCGCTCCTTCACCTGCGTCAGGGCACTCATCAGCCGCGTGTTGGCAGAGTCCAGGGACACGATCCGTTTCTCCTGCAACAAACACCCCACAAAGTCAGAGCTCCTTCACAAATGAAACACCTTTGCCCCATAAGCCTGCTTTATGGGGAACTTCCAGGACGCGGGGCTGTGGCAGTGTCTTCAGATGATTTCTAGGCAGAGGCAGCTTAGCTAACATTCTCTGGTAAGATGGGATGTCTGCCTCTTTCTGTTTTCTTGGGGTAACGTGGCCTGTGCTTGCCACGGGCTTTTCACAGGCTGGTCTGGCCCTCCTGGCCTTTTTGCATGATGGAAGGTGACAGTGAGTCAAAGTTACATTGGTGAACTGATCCAGTCACAGTGGCTTTATCCAGACAGCCTCCAACTGAGGCAGATGAAAATGCAGTATTTTGTCATGGCGGGGGGGGAAGGGTGTTGGTGTTAATAACAACAATAGCCAATTATTATTTTTTTTTTAAATTATGTTAGAAAAACAGAAACAGGCAGCAGAAAATAAAAGTGGTGGAGGTTTCATCTGGCAGAGAAAAGTGCAAGTGGTATCTAACGGCCATTGTCTCTGTATTTTGGATGGAGTGTGCTCAGAGTAAACTCATGGTATGCTTGAAATAAAGAAAAAAAAGCAGGTAATGGCAGCCTGCAGTCACCAGCAGGAGTGAGGGTGCAATAGCAACATAGAGAAGAAGCAGCCAAAAGCTAAAACTAAGGGGTTATTTGAGGTGAAGGGGAAGAGGGCAGTGTGGGTGGAGAGGGAGATGCCATCGACAGAACACAAAGAACGAACACTGAAGACACTGCTCCTAGACCCATTCCAGCTCAGAAGGGCTCCCAGGCTCCGCCGAATCCAGGGTTCCCACATCCCAGTTTTGATTCTTATGGCACAGAAAGCGCTAGCCTCCGCTTTCAGCAGAAAGCTAAAGGATGTGTACTAAATTTATAAAAAATAAAAGCCCCATAAACAAAACCCAGCCTACGAACAGCTAGATTCTCTGCAGTGGGATAAAGCACTGGATGGTCAAGCCAAAGAGTTGGTGGCACAATTAGAAATGACAGTTTTCAACTTCCCTCAAAAAAAAAAAAAAAAAAAAAAAAGTAATGCAGCCACACAAAGCAGCAACAGAGACAGCAAAAGGTAAATATGCTCTCCATGCTACCAGCTGATTGGCTTTTTTTCCTTGAGAAGGAAAAATGTCTAATTTACTTGAATGAAAAAAGCTGCATGCAGGAACTCTTCCCAGTCCGGCCCATTGGGAAACAAAATGCAAGGAAAAACGATGCACAGAAGGCACAAACATTAAGGGACAGTTCAGACATACTGCTCAGGAGACCTAAGTGCTACAACAGCCCCTTGAGATTTTGATCCCAGCACATCAGCTGTGTGGTACATCAGTAATCAAGTAATGTTTGCTTTTCTCAGTGGGTTTCCCCACAGGGGTAAGTGTTAGGGAGCAAAAACAAAGCAGAATTTAAATACTGCTTGTATTACAACCCTGGAGACCAAGCTCTGTATAGCAGAGCAAATGGAGGAGGAGGCATGAGAAATCAACTAATAGCAAGGCAGGCTATAGCCTGCCCTAGCACTTGCCCTGGTCCAGTCAACATAAGTAAGGAAAACAGGCAATGGAGGAGTTACAGGCCTCAGCCTTTCCTCCCATGCTGAGATAAATCCTGCAAAACACAACTGCCTTAGCAGAAATGTGTTCTTCAGCAAGTTAAAGCTCCTCCTCGGACTAAATTTCACCTGAAATATATAACTTAAAATTAAAATTTCTTTCCAAAGAATATAGCTTTCCAAAGAGTTAAAAATGAAAGGCTGGTTGTTTTCTGGCACTGATGAATGCTCACTATGCCAGTTTGCAAAACAGCTGGAAATCTACACTTGGAAAATCAATCTTAAAAGCATGAGCTTGGTGAGTAGAGGCATCTTCTCACTCAAAGGAAAATACAAACTAACAGACATGTCTCTAACACACGTGAATTGGGCACAAGGAGTGGGAGGAGCTGGAATGGGTAGGAGGTCAGTGCACTGGGCCAGGACTGGGTACTGCTCAGCTAGAGAACTGATTGGGTTTACTTGCCTGTTTGAATTATCTCATCCCCATTTATGACCTGTAATTTAACACAGCGGAGATGTCACTTGCAATAGCAACTGGGCTAGTACTCTTTGCAGCTCCGCTGCTCCAAGGACAGAGTTTAGCCAGACCTAGCCCCTGCTGAGTCAGGGAGGCCCAGAGACAGCCTCTGGAACCACAGCACATGCGAAGTGCTGCCCAGAGCCAGTGCGAACAGCACGTACCCTGAGAACAAGGCTGTCCTTGTGCATTGGTGCAGTATTGGGTGCTGCACCTGACCATGAGACAAAAGAGCAAATCCTGAAAAGCGTCTTGTGCCGATGTAACTAAGCACAAGAAGCCCGGGTTACTGCTGTTCCCTAGCAGCCATTTAATTCTTCAAACAGGTGTGATAAGCCAGGTTCCAACTCCACTCCATAAATCTCATGTGAAAAAAAGACCTTTTCTTTTCTAGCCACTGCTATATCCCTTTGCCAAATGAATCACAGACTAAGAAAAATCTTCCAACTGCAACTTAGAGGGATTGCTACAGAACTCAGCAAACACTTGGGCTCCTCTGCTGTGTCTGTTCTGCATCTTTCATCAGTTTCCTCTTCTGCTCAGGCACCCATGAAAGGGCAAGGACAACTAAGCTTACCCCATGAACCGGCTGACACTGAAGCAGTTAAGGTTTGCTGATGACCTTGCTCGCCCAAGTAGCTAACATCACTTCAGAAGAAAAAGTCTCAGATTAAAAGAGAAATCATTAATGCTATTGTTTTACTACTGTTTTTTTCAACAATTTCCACTGCAGGTGATAAATGATGCATTATTTGATCAAGTGTGATTAAGGACCACACCCTTCCAGCCCTGAGGGTGTGAAGCTTTCACAAGTCAGCAGCAGTCCCCTCTGCCAGCTGGTGACACTGAGGGATCAGACTGGTCCACTCTCCACCTTGCTAGTCCATAACCTCACACCAAGGCTGAGAGCATACTGGCACAGACAGGTAACAAAGGGAAGGGCAAGTTTCTTATTCAGTCACGATCTCTCAAATCCTCCCCTCCAAAAATCACTTTTTATGAGTTTTCTCAGTGCCCCTTTCACCTTCTCAAGGCAGATGAAAAAGGCAGCTCTTCCTTCAAAAATCAGGCTGCTGTTTGGATGAGCTGCCATTCCATCAGCGTGCAACAGCAAGATGCCCTGACGGCGCCTATCTCCAAAAAATGGCCCAGCGCATTCAACTTCTAGTCCAGCTTCCACTTGCCATAGTCCTTGACCGGATTGGAGGCTGCTGTATGGTTTCCTCACCACCAAGAAAATTAAAAAATAGAGTGACTGACTACAGTCCTGTTCTTTCTCCAGCACTGTACTCTCCCACTTTGCATTTTGGGTGCAAGTCCTCACAGAAAGGATTTAATCTTGAGCTACATCTAGAAGGGGTGACTACACTGGTGACTCCATGAACAGCATCTTGCACAATAGCTAGGAACTATATATGCTGTAATTCCAGTAGGATTTTCTTTTTATTCTGCAAGGCTAAGTAACAGAATTGCCATGTTATTGTACACGCGTGATTTATTCAGATTAGATGGCACAGATCCAAAATCAGCTTTCATGAACAGTCTTTCTGAAGAACTGTGGGAAAACCGGCGGAGGCAGCAGGAAAAACAGAACTTTTCAAATTATCAAAAAGAAATCTGCTATAAATACGCTCCTAGAGTTACCAGGCTTTTAAAACCACAGCTTTTTTCTACTGTGTATTTTTTGTACATTTCCATGTAAGCTCAAACACTTCTATTATTGCTGGCCATTCAACATGAAAAAAAATGGCCAGGGTATGCCCTTTTGTGCTCACTTATGCCTATATTCTAATACAGCAGTACCATCTTTAACAATGTTCAACTGAGGCTCCCTCCCTTGCCACTCTTTGTGGAGGGAAACAACTTTCTGAAATAACTTGGGTTGTTCCTGAAACTGGTCATCTTCTTAAGGTTATCTGTTAAGGAAAGTTTACAGTTGGAACTACTGAAAAGCCCAGAAGCAGGAAAGATGTCCTCCAAATGCAAACATCACAAACATAACATGGCAGGCAGATATCAAACCAGTCTCAGGCTCTGTTGTACAAGCTTTGCTATCTGGGATCAGCACAGACACAGAAGAAAAGCTGAAATGATCCCACACAATACACCCACATGCATTGCCCACTGGGTCCCATTTTCCACAGCTAACTTGTGTTGACTGAGGCAAGCACTGCAGGTTTGTGGCAAAGTGGGCATTTCTCCAGGACTGACGTGGACAGTCAGATGGGGTGAAATGCCACATATGACATTATACAGGGCAATGCTCCATTGCAAACATTCTCTTTTCTTGACTTGAACGTTCAAAGCCATGCTTTTAGCTTGCATAGCTGAGATGCATGCACATGGCAATTAAACTATGCTGGTATGAGGCACAGCTTTCCCAGAGTTCCCAGGCCCACACTTGGAACAATGCCTACACAATGCACTGCTATTCCTTTACCCCCTTGGGATCTCACAAAGTAGAAAAGGTTTTGGAGAAGCGATCAGTCCTGTGATTTGTTGTCAGGCTGTCTCAAAGCCTAGTGTCAGACAGTACAGCCTTTATTAATTAAAAAACCCAATTCTCTCCTGGAAGGCAGTAAATGACATGCAACACCATGGGCCAATACTGGCTTGGGAGCTAGATAACAATGCTGGGGCAGGAGGACAGGGGAGAATAACAGGTTCTACGCACAGAACACTTGATTCTTGGAGATCCTGAGCTCCTTACCTGTGCATCAATAATTTTCTGCTTTGCATCGATGACAGCTTGCATCTCTGCATGATCCTTCTTCAGCTCCTCTTCCACTGCCATAAGTCTGATGAGAAAAAAGAGGTACAAATTAGGACCTTTTAATACTATTCCAGAGGGTTTCAGGTACTCTGGCTTGTTGGTTTGACTTCTCTGATTGTCCTGGCTCTGCAAGAGAAGAATTCTGCTGCGCTCAGAAAAGCTTATCTATCCATCTGACACTCCCAGTTGCCTAACCTTGTTATTCTCAAAATGGACATTGCCAAAACTGCAACCTCTCTGAAAAACTCCCGCCTTGAGTACAGATTCCAAACAAAGCAAAAAGACCTGTTACAAGTACAACAGAGGCCAGGGTTAAAAATTCCTAAATCTTTTCCCTCACTCTCCTGGCAATCTGAGGCAAGTTTCCACACCTGCATCCCTGTTTCTTCATCTCTAAGGCAGGATGGTATCAGCCTAGGGAAGTCAAGAAGCCCATGCAACTACCTTCTTTAGTGTCAAAGAGAACACGTGACACAGGGGAGCTGCTTGTCCTACACAGTCCCAAACTTTCCAAAGCCTCACCTGCTGATGATACTTTTCATCTGGCTGTCCTTCTCCTCCTGTTGCCTGCGCAGTCTCTCCTCACTGTCTTCCAGCCTAGACTTGTACTCCATCAGCAGCTTCTGCATTTGCTGCTCTTGCACCAGGAGCCGCCGCTCATATTCCTCCAGCCGGCGACTTGATACCTTCAGGCGCTCCTTCAGCTTTGCTATCTCTTGTTCATACTGCAGGTGAAAGGAAAGAAGGAAAGAATCAGATGCAAAGGAAAAAGGAAGACATCAGATCATTATAATCTTCTGCTGCTGTTCAGAGAAGGTCATTGTTTTTTTCATGAAGAATAAATTGATAGAAGCAAATGACAAGCAAACAACTGTGGGCAACCACAGACAAGGAGCGTGTAGGCTCCCACTGAGCATTAGATGAGGCACTTCAGGACATGGTTTAGTGAGCATGGTGGTGTTGGGTTGACAGCTGGACTCAATGATCCTAAAGGTCTTTTGTAACCTAAACGATTCTATGATTAAGCTATTCCCACACTGTAGGATGTCATTCTGTAGCACAATTTAAGCAGTCAGAGGGCTCTGACATGGCTCCTCAGCCCTGACTGGTAACATCCCCAGTTACTCCAGACTCAAGCGGTTCCCAGACAGAAGCTGCTAATAGTACTCAACTGTAAAAATGTCCTGGGGTGACCAAACTTACAAAATGGACCAGTATGGGACCCAAATAACTCATTCTTCAGGACCTAATTAAGGCATGAAACCACATGTGAAGACAGCAAATCATTCACTACAGAATAAAGCCTGTAAGTTTACTTGGCTGAGGTTTTGTTCTTCTACTTACTGTCTCTGTGGACAATCACTTCTGCAATAGTGCAATGAATCTCAGCGTATTCCACTTTGGTTTGGGTTCATTCACCTTTCCTAATAATTCCATGCTCCTGCTTCTTGTCCACCAAATGTTCTCCTCCTTGCTCCCTGCCTTCTCAAAATACCAAACCTCTTACTGAACTTCATCACCATAGCAGCATATAGATGTAACTGTATTTGGAAAAATGGTATCTACTCCTGAAAATAAATATGCTTTAAAAAAAAGATCATGGATGTTTCTGTAGCCCAGAAACACTGTACTACCTAGATGACAGGCATTTGCCTCAGGTGAAGCCCAAGTCAAAATCTGAATGCAACTACTGATTGAATTGTGTTTACAGAGCCTTGTACAATCACTTAGCATATCCTAACCTATACTCAGTCAGGTTAATAATAGTGATTTTTTTTTTTTTTTAATGGAGTTTAAGGATCACTAAAAAGTTTTGCAAGCATAGAAAAATGGCAGTATGTTGTAGCTATAGTGTTGTAATAAAAAATGACTTGAGCAGGATCTAATACAGTCAGGCAGTGTAACTCATGATGCACGTAAGTGCCAAATACCAGCCTTTAATGTACAAACTCTCAGCTATGTCAGTTTGCACCCGTTTGACATGCTACAGCCTGTACATGGGTTAATCTGTAGTATGGGATACTGTACTACAGGTATGTGTGACAGCATGTACAGCAGGAAGTTATGCCAATACAACCTGTGTTTGAAAGCATGACTCTGTTACAGCAGTGCTTGAAAGCTGTCCTGAACTCAGCTGTAGGGTAGACAGGACTCACTGGCAGCCCTCGAGTCGGCTGCATACAGAACAAAATCTACCTTCTCAGCATGCTTGACTTCATCTGGATTCTGCTCTGCATCCTCCTCTACTTCTTCATACTGTCCATTATTGAGAACCCATGCAGCTGTCCTTTCCACTGGTGACATTGTGGCAGAGTCCACAGGCGACTGAACCTGGAGCAGATATACCAGTAAGCATTTTTCAGAGAAACTACATACAAATCAGCTCTAAAATTCAGTTTATTTGGAGGAGAAAAATGACCATGAATCTGTCAGTCTCAAAGGATGCCCAAAACCTCTCTTGCAGAGATACTTCACCCTCCCTTGATTTTGGACTCACAGCACTTACTTGAGTCCCTCTAAGCCCGATGTACTTAAGAATTTTTTCTTCCTCTCTAAGTGAGCTTTTCTCTGGAAAATCTTGTTTCCAAATCCTGTTCACATCCACCCTTCCCCTTTGCCAGATTTTCAGTAAGGCCTTCTCAACCTGTGATTTCTCTTACAAAGAAAACACAGCAACAAAGCTTCACTTGCAGCCTGTTCAGGTAAGACAGATTGGTTTCTTTGGAGTACTGAGGAGCTTAACTTGGGAGCACAGCTTTCTCAGCCAGGCTGCAGACAGACTTTGCAATGGAGGATGGGGCTGCATGGCTTTGGATACGAGACAGTACAGCAGTACTTAAAAGTGGCAAAGAGGTGTAACATTATTGCTATCAGACCTAGAAGGTCTATTGTAGCATATACACCCAGACAAGGCTGTGAAAGGAGGTCAGGGCCAGCAGTGCTTATTAGGAGAACTGTAAAACAACATCAGAGGCTATCCTCTCTAAGGGAATCTGAAAAGGAAGCCAAGAAAAGAAACAAGAAACTCTCCGCCTGGCTGGGGAAAATATGGCTTGCTACAAATTCCAAGCAATTTTCATGGACAAAGACAAGTTTATAAGCACCGGAATTAGCATAATTACCCCTGAAAGAGCAACACTGTCTTGACTTTTTGAGAAATGCAAAAGATCAACTGCCCCCTCGTCGTCCCCCCCCCAACTGTAGCTTCTTTTTGCACTCAAGCAGCTCTCCAGCACACTGCCTCATTTCAGCATTGTCCCAAAGAGAAATGTGCTCCCTGGCAAAGGGATTTTGAAGTCTCAGTTTCAGCGAGGAGCTCTTGATGGGGGACTAATAGCTTCTTTATGCGAGGCAGGCAAGAGATCATGTCAACCTCCATTTCTGTTTCACTTGTTCATGAGGACAGGGCTGGTGAGTGCTGCGTATATCCTATGCCAGCTCTGGCCAGAGGACCTGTCTGCAACAGATCAGCTGTCCTGAGCAGCAATGAAGACTCCAGCACTGGAAGAAGCCTCAGCAAGGATGGGTATAAAGGCAAAGGAAAGGAGTAGGAATTAGGCAAAAATCTCTGGATTTAGGCAGAGGCCTTTTCGCTAGAAGGAAGTCTTCACAGCAGAAAGGCTAACAGCCCCTTTCAAGTGCAGTGTGACAGCCTGGCAAAGCTCCCTAGATATTTTTTTTTGATGGTATTTGCTGTCAGGCAGCTGCAGCAAGGGAGGCTATGAACTATGTATGACTGCCACCAACAGGGTCTTCTCAGAGGTAAATACTTTGGCTCCAGGAATTGCTGGAGGAATTAGGAGTAGCTATGGATGAACAGTGTCACCGTTCATTGCAGTTACGGAGGACTAAGATAGCAGAAGGGTGACTATAAATGACATCACCAGCCTTGTAACAGACTGCTGATCAGCAGCAATCCTTGCCGAACAACCTTGCAAGCTGTAGGAACAGTATTTTCAGCAGCCAAACTCAGAAAGCCTACAAAGACCATGTGGATGGCAAGCACTTCACATGCTAATGGATTGTGAGTTATACTCTAATAAAGGGGGAAAAAAAAGCCTGCTAGGAACATGTATTAATTCCCCTCTCTGCCTCTCTTCCAGAGGAACACACTGACATTTCTGTTCCCACCTACCTACTAAATGGAAATGGAAGGCAAAAAGTGACCTCTCCCAGCAAACAAAGGGCCTAGCTCTATATTCAGAAACAAATGGGACTTGTAGAGAACAGAGTCTAATAATTATAACGCCCACAAAGCATGCCTAGAAAGAACATGCCCAGAAAGAACATGCCCAACTTCTCTTTTCTATTTTTCTTTTTTAAATAAGAACAGAATTCCACAACACGATTTGCAATTAAAAAGACTCAATGGAATTTGCCTCAAAAAAATTTTGGCCACTCGATTTGGCACACTCCAAGACATTTCTCAAGGGTGTGGGGAAGGAAAGAACAAATTGATTTCTCTGAATAAAATAGGAGCAAGTACTCTAATGAATCCAGTGGAAACAATTGGTATGGAAAGTAGAGTGGAAAAGCAAGTAGATGCACATTGCCTACAAGAGGGGAGAAGGAGACTGCCCTGAAACCAGTCATAGTCGCCGGCATCTATGAAGCTGAATGTAGAAAGTAACTGGAGAAGAGGGAAGTCTGAGACAGTCACTTTGATGCTAAAAAAGCACAGGTAACTGATGTACTTGGGGGCAGTTGGGTAATCAGCAATTTAGAGATGAGAAGAGCCAGGAGTTTGCAAACAGCTAACTGAATGCTTCTTGTAAATACACACAGGGCAGAAGCCACCCATGTAAGGTGTACGCACAAGGACTGGAGACACACCACCTGTACTTTCTCCTTCTTATCCTAACACCTTCAAAGTAAAGCCTTCGTTGCGTATTTGTGTAGGCACTTCCTGTAACAAGCCCTGAGGAAAGGCACCAGATCCCCTGGGATTTTGGCTAGGATACTGCACAGAACCGTACAATAAAACTCAGCAGATCATATAATACAGGGTCACACTGGATGCCTGAGAACTGCAAAGGGAGTTTTTCCTTCAAATTTATCCTTGTTACTGGCCTAAAAATTTCCTACACCTCCACACTAGGCTTAGTTGTATTCCATATACTTAACCTATCAACCCCTCTATGCCCAAATGTAAAACACACACTCCAAAGGAGCACACAAACATATGCACTTCAAATAATATGCAGTTACTTTTTTTGGTATTACTAACTTGGCATATTAAGCTTTGCTTTGTGATTCAGTGTTTCTGATCTCCTTGTACTTCAACGAACTTGAGGTATCAAAGTAGTTTTGAAGCCCTGATTGCTCCTGGGTTCCCAGGCATCACCCAGATTTTCCTCCTTTCAACTGTAACATTCAGGAGTTTGCCAAGAAAGCTACACCAACGGGGATACCAGTGAAACCCTTGGCAGAGCAGGAGCTCAAGCTGGCAACTAAGTTCTTCTGCCAGCTTCACCTTACAAGCCAAAAGCCTTCCCCCTGCAGAGCCATGTCTTCACCAGCACTTTTGCCAACAGGGCTACGTCAGCAAGCAGGATCATAATAACCTCCTGCTCCTTGTGGATGGATGTAGCTTCATCAGCCGTGTCAACCTCAGGGGCTGCAACTTTCTGGGGCGAAAGTCCTCACTCGTGCCTGTTAGCAGAGTAGCATCCTTCCTAGAAGGTCTTGGGGAAAGCAGCAGCTTAAAAAATTTTCTTCTGTACTAGGTAAGGTAAATCAAACATGACCATGTTTACTCTCACAGTGACCACAGAAGAAAACACTTAACCCCAAGGAATAGTGCAGGTGTTGCCTTCAAGAGCCTCACCCTGCCCAGCTGATAAGTCTGTATGCACTAATGTGACATTTCTAAAAACAACCACCTTCTCTCTGACCTGCAGATCGATACATTTTCTACCTTTGCTGTAATGCCAAACATTTAAATACTCATTTTCTCTTTAACATCAAACTAATTTAGGAAAAGATTTTCATACACAGCAAATCACAACAGGATTTTTTTTTCTTTTTTTTTTTTTTTAAACGTAACAATGTTGGCTTTTTGACAGGAATATCTTGATTTACAGTTGCCTATGAACAACTGATAAAGTGCATTAGGAGTTGGTACACTCCCTTCCAGAAAGCATTTACATTATTCATAGTTTGGGATGATTAATGAAAAAGCAATATTTATTTGGGGACTAGCAATAGATTGTTGCATCATGGTGAAATACAGATTTCTCCACACTTAAGACAACTGTACTTATTTATTATTTTGGCAGCAGTTTATTCCATGATATTTTATCTTTGTTTACTTCTCTGTTTTTAGGTAGCTATGCTTTTAAATTAGCACCACAGGGCAAATGCAATCTCATGTGGCAATCTTAACTACAATTTGGAACAAATCTGTTATTTTTTATTCAGGGAAATTTTCAAGTTCTGTTTCTTTCAGCAGGCTTGCTACTACCTTAGTAAATGGAAAACTTTTTTTTTTAAATTTAGTACAAAGGCATGCAAAAATAATAGCTAAGCTAGTCTTGCCAAGCTTGTATGGGTAACAAGCACAACTATTCCTTACACTTGCTACTGGCCACTTGCTTAAGTGCTAATACTCTTGATTCGACTCAATTCAACTCAAAGGTCAAAAAGCTTTGAAGGTCAATGCAGCCATCAGCTAAACACCAAAGCAGAAGGCACCTGGAAAAAGGCTTTCCTTACCTGCTGTGTTTGTTGCCTCTGAATTGCCCTCACCTTTGGGACAGGGCTCTCTCTAGAGGATGAGGACTGCTGCCGGGACCGGCTCCCATTCTGAATGGGTTCAGTCACCATGGCTCCCGACACTCCCGACATGCTGCCCGCGCTCCGCAGGGAAGCGCTGTGCGGCAAGGACTGCGGAGCTTTGGCCCTGGCGCCCAGCCCGGCTTGGTCCATTTTGCGGATCTGTGCTTGGCTGCTGCTGTTCTGGCGGGGCAGTGCGATAGGGATGTGCTTGTCTGGGGCCGTGTGGCGACGGGAGAAGTCCTCGCTCTGCGTGCTGCGCTTGGTGAAGTCCTCCATGCTGCTGTTGCTGGGTCCACTAAGTTTGAAGTCTTCACTGTTGCTTCGGCTCCGGGAGCTGGCAGTGCTCAGGTTCTCCAGGCTGGAGTCCACGGAGGCCTTCGGCATCGGCGGGGTTGGGTTGTTGAGATGGTAAACCGGGTTCTGGAATGACAGAGGCTGGAGGCTGCCCTGTTGGTTCAAAGCCGGGTGCAGAGGCCTTCTCACCTGGGGAGCACTCTGGGGTGTGCTCTGAGTTTCCCACAGCTGTTTGATGTTTGCCACCTGTGTGATTGAGAGCTGGCTGCCGGCCAAGCGCAAAGGCACATCGTGCATAATAGAAGCATGGTCACTGTGAGCCGTGTGAGGATCTTGGAGGTCCATGAGAGAGATGCTACGTCCATTGGGCAAGATGCTTTCCCTTTCATCCTTATCTGAGTAAGTCATGCTCTGGGTGGATGCCTGCTGAACCAACAGTAAGGTCTTGCCCCTAAAATATCCATCTACATTTTCCTGGGTTGGAGACTTCAGCTTATGCAAGTCACTGTGGAGTGGAGAGGAACTTGATTAATTTTTAAGCAGCCAAGACCCTGAGAGATCTGTCCCTGAGAAGTCTTTCTACCTCATTTAACCTCCCACCCAACTGAAAGCTTCAAGGAACCAGATTTCCTTTTATGAGCTCTTTGTGTTCAAGTCAGAACACACTCTTCCTTAATTACCACTTATCTTTGAGAATTACATTTGATTCAAGAAGTGCTTCATCTGTATTTTTTTCACAGGTGAAATGGAAACCATTCCCACCAAATCCTCCCTGCTTAGACACTTCTGTCTCCAGCAAGACTTCAGATCCCGTTTAACCCTTCACCAGCATTATGTACTGTGGGTGTCTGAAAATTCAACAGTTGTGTGAAGACTCCTGTAGTTCTAGATGTAAGCTCAGATGGCAGACACTTCCACGTGACAAAACTGGCTCTCGTACCTGACAGCACAGAACTACTCTGAGACCACAGTATCCAACCTCTTTGGCAGCTCTGCCATGTCACAGCTTTTTGCTTCTGATTAACAGCTATTACAGTGTGAGAAATGCTGCACTAAACAGAGGAGGGACTATTTTTGCTATTTCACTGGTAACAAGTTCCACCTACAGCCCAGTTTTTTCATCAGCAGTAAATAAGCAGCCTGATCGCCAGGAGGAAACATTATGGCTGACTATGCATCCGGACGCTCAGACTGGCAGTAAATTGCAAAACTGTTTTTTTTAGCAGCTGAAGTCAGTGACTCCCAGAGATATGTTTGAGCCCTGGGTAAGTCAAAAGCTTCAGGTCTCCAGTGCCACCCTGTGTACCTCTTACTGGGACTGCATATTGCCCATAACAAAGGCCCAAGCTCCCTGCTCCTACAGCTGGTGTGGGTGGACAGTTCGGGTGATGAAGCACTCAACTCTTAACAGACTTAACCCCCTTATCCCACATCTTCCCTTGAGCTGTGGCTGTTACATACCCATCAGTGGGGTCCTCAAATATCTTCTGAAGCCCTGAGGAGAGACTGCCACTGACATTTGGACTAGAGCTGTGCTCAGTGAAACGCCTCAGCTGCTGCTGTATGGGCGTAGGGTTGGTCATTGATTTGGTGATATCAGCAAGAATACGAGGAAGAGGTCCCAGTTTTGCCACGGTCGCCTGTAGGAAGGAATTTTCACCCTAATTGGACAACAAGCACCGCGACATCCGCCAGTTTTTGATAACGATGCACAGAGGCGGAGGGGTGGAGGTAGAAGGAAGGAGGGTGGGTGGTTGTGTGCGGGTGTGCCAGGACCGTAATGCAGTGTTACGGAGCAGCGTAACCACGGCGACGAGATGGATGGAGGAGACGAAACGGGGTGCAGCAGACATTGAGGAAAGAAAAGGAAATAGAAAAGAAATTAGGATTGACCCCCAAAAATAAAAATCATGCTCAATAAAACAAAAACTATTGCCATTCCAGTGCAAAACTATCATGCAAAGCAAACTAAGTCCAGGGTGGGTGAGGTCAAAGTGAAAACTATGGTATCTACTCATTAAAGGGCATTCAAAGACTACAGATTCAGCTACTGGGGGAACTTTCCAGGCAAAGGGTGTCATGTGGTAAAGGAAATGCATGCCAACAGACAAGGGGATGCGGCATTCAGGGGGATCATGAGAGAATTGCAAGGGTTGAGGGAGATGGGGAAAGGGAAGGTTTTCATTTCATAAGCCTTTTGCTTTTGGCATCCTACACTGATGCCATCTTCTGTAGCACCCTGTTATCAAAACTTAAGGCATTCTTCCCTACCTAAAAGTGAAAAATAACTGCATGAAAACATCAATGATCCTCATCCCAACATTATCACATCAGGATTAAATGTGTAGCTTCTTGTTCAATTACATGTTAGCTCCGTGTTCACCAGGCCTAGGATAAGAGCAGCTGACCTTCCAGCAAGGAAGGCTGCTCATTCAGGCTCTTTGTATTTCTCCCCCCCCTTTGGGTCACCGCTGGTTATATCATCTACAGGGCATCTTCAGACTCTTGGGACTGCAGGAAGAAGGTGAAAGTGCTGGAGGTTTGTAAGAAAGTAAAACTCCACTGCAAAGAAAATGCTTTTTTCAAAGATATCCTTATTTTTCCTGTAAACAGGTATTCAGTCAGTTTGGCTCCAGAGAAAGGTCTCTTTACAGACGCTTTCATACAGCACTTCTGTATCTATTAAAATCTCTGAGGTGACCTCTCTCATAAATTCCCAGTCATTACCTGCAGTAAAGCAGTATTGCATGTAAACTTACCCCTTAATTCTCTTTTTATCAAACCACTATACCAGCTCCCAAGGGCCTGTTAGGATAGATCTGTGAGTCTAACCTACAGAAAGGGCAAACCAGATCTGCTTTGACAGTTTATCCAGGTCTGGCTTCTCCCTTTCCTCGCTGCCCAAGACATTTATGACCACTGCATTCAGAGAGCAGCTCACAGTACCTAACACCAAGTCCAAAGATCCATTTGCAGTTCTAAAGACTGGAGCTGGGTTTCTCTTGATCTGACACCTGACCAGCTTGGAGGGAGATGGCAGTGTTCCCTGCACTGGTGGGTTTACCCCAATTTGTAGAAATGGAGGATCTGGTCTTTTGAGTGCTCACTTTGCCTCTTTTCCTGAGGCTGCTGAACTGTCTTTATAGCCGACTTTGCTGCCTGCGACATTTTGAATGTACACTGTGTGCACGTATGAGGAAAACAGAAAAATAAGATAATAAATTATTATCAAACTAAGATTAATATATATTGCCTTTTTGAGTCAAGGACATTTCAATTTACTCTGATGCAACAAGCTCAGTTTTTTTGTTTTCTGTTTTAAATAATGTACTGTGAGAAAATACATACCCAACAAATAACTATTTTGGCAAATCTTAATGCAATAAAAATATTAAGAGTGCATTGCAATTCACCTCACCTCTCCAGTTTCAAAAGAAAGAATAGTACAAATGGAATATGGACAAAATGATGCCCCTCTAAAAGCTGAAATATGGAACAGTACCAAGGACTTGCAAAAAAACCCTAAAACACAGCTCAGCTTTTCTGGGTCTTATCAACTACCTTTGCTATCAAGGTTTTAATGATTTTTGATCCTGCAAAGCCACATAGCTAAGGAAGAGCAAACTACTGCCTTTTCTCCTTCTGTAGCTAAATGGAAGCAATGCTTATTGTTGGAGATGGCTATTGCAATCAGCAGAACAGAATCTGGACAATGCATATGATCCCAGCACAATACACGGCAGAAAGCATCTTGCTTTTGTTACAGGACAAAATTGAGAGTGGATCCAGGTTTTTACATGGCATCCTCTCGTACACTAAAAATTAATCCAAAGACTACAGAAATGAGAACATTTCAGCAGGCTTTGGACCAGGTCTTTAATGAGAACAGTTCTGCCTGGCCAACACATTACTCCATCAGAGTTGGGCAGGGTAGGGCCTGGTGTGCAGCAAAGCACCTCCATTAGCACCAAAAAGGGCACTGCAACATTTTCATTTTCTGTTCAAATACCCTCCCTTTTTTCCAGCTCGTTTATGAGAAAGGACCGGCTGCTCAGGGAATTCCAGGTCTACTATTAAGCGCTGCCCTCTCTACCATTGAACACCCGGCTTTACTTAAGGCTCTGCAAAGTGTTTGCACTACTGCTTAAGCCCAACCACTTCACATGCCCTGCTTCAGGCCTTAATCTGAAATCACGGAAAGAACAATTGTGAAATACCACTATCGAACATTCCTCTCAAAAGCTGTTGAATAAGTTCTCCCCAAAGCAGGCTTCAGCTGCTCCCTTGATGTTTCCTACTGTTTACTGTTGCTACGATACAATCACTGGATTCACCCTCCCAGGCCTCCAGCCTGCTTTACCTTATCAAGTTGGGACACAACCTCCCATAAGAGGGAATGCAAAACTGAGAGCTCTCTGCCCAGGTCGATGTAGCCCTCAAATCCAGGCATGTTCGAGATGGTATCTGGATTAGAGATCTCCAGGAGAAAACGCTTCATTCCTCCCCACTCGTGTTCCAAAAAGTCATTCATGAAGGCCATATACTCTTCCTTATTACCAAACCTGCAAGAAAGGGGAGGAGAGGAAACCCAGTCAATAACCTCCACACAAAATACAGTGTACAAGTGCTTACGGCCAATTACTTAAATGCTTAACTGTAGACCTGCCTTTCTGAATATTTGGTCTGGGAGAAAAAAAAAAAAAGGACAATTTAAGAGATTCACTGCTGTCTTGGACTTAATTAAATATTAGTAATTTACTGTTCAATCAAGGGCTCAACACATCTCTCCCCCCTCCCTCCCACAGACACCCTTTCTCTTCTCCCCTTCTCTGCATCCCCTCCCCTGTAAGAGACATGCCATGCCCTTTGTATTATTCAGATGGGAATTTTGGAGGAAGAAAGGAGGAAAATCATGATCCTTGGTGGGAAACAGGCTTTTTTTCTTTTGAAATAGCATACACACTGACATGCTAATGCATGGCTCTTAGTTTTATACTGTGTCCCCTCTACTGAATTCAACACAGCCCAAATCTGCATGAGAAAAGGAGAATTTATCTAGCTCAACACTGAGGTGTCTCAAGGGGAACAGCGTTCACATATAAGTGAGAAGTTTCCTCCTTTTCTAAAGCCGACTTCAATCTGACAGAGAATCAGCTGCCTGCTAACAGGACAACCAAGCGGGCCTCTCCTTGCTCCATAGTAACCTGCAGTGACTTGCACCCCTACAGGCACAGATTTCAGTCACCACCTACTTAGCAAAATTGGCGAGATTCTGAATGACTTTAGCAATAAGTGTGAGTGTGCGAGATGTCCGGTCATCAGGATACTCCTGCATGAGGCTAAAGAGGCTGGGGGACATGATAGCGGGGCACAGGAAGCGGAGGAAGAGGGAGGCACTGATTAGGCGTTCACTGATGTCCTGCTTGCCCCTGCTCAGGCACTGCTGCTTCCAAGATGCAAATACCTCCTTCAGCTCACGAGGGAACACGCTGAAAAACAAGAAACCAGGAAATAAAATCTCATGGGCAATGAGATGCAACAAGTTGAACTGGTGACCAATCACCTGAAATAATTATCTGTGAGAAAACATCACTGGCTCTTCACAACACGCCCCCCCCTGTCATTAGGCATCTATTCTTAGACCCCCATTTAATCTGGTGTTACTTAAGTAGTCTTTAAAGCATCCCTTGTTCATATATGTCAAGTGAAGCCATTTTCAGACACACTGATTTGCAAGCTAAGAACTACTTATCCATTGCTATCCTGAAGCAAACAGGGTGTTAGAATACTAAGAACAAACTGAACCAAACTGAACTCATCTCCATAACCAAAATATTTATTTTGCTTGTTAAGTGCTCTCAGTATTTTGCATGAGCTTCATCCTGAAGCAGAAGGTCCTTCTTCTTTCACTACTACTACTCAGAAACAGCAATTAATAGAAATCTCTCCCAATGCTTCCTCCCTGTGATTTCCTGTTCAATTCTACAATCTAAAGGGTCTGAAAGTTTTCTATAGACATCAAAACTTTCAGTTTTTTATTCCAAGTTCAAGCTAAGCTGTTATCTTCTCACTTTGTTCAGCCGCAGCTCAGTATGTGCTCCCTTGGCAGCGTATTTCAGCAGAAGCTCCTGTCAGGTATGGTGTGTGGGACTGGAACCCCTCAATTTGGGCACAGGTTCCACCTGCAATATGGTGTCACACGTAGGAAGGTGGTGAGGAAAGGAAGCGAAGGCAGTCTCAGAAGACAGATGGGTCTATGCTATTTCCCTGTACAACTGCTGTTTTCTCATCTTCAGAGGAGGAATGGGTACCCTTCTAAGCAAATGACCTAATGGGGGAGAAGGGGAGGGAAGATGCCTCACCAGTAAGAATTGATAATCTTGCAGAAGGCCAGCTCACAACACATTTTCAGGTTGCTCTGATGATCTGTTAATTCACTGGATGAACATTTGCTGGGATCCACTTCACAGTTTTCATCTGACTCATACAAAGCCTTGATAAACTCCCCTGGACAAAGGGAAGAGGATGACAAACCAGGGTAGTTACATGGAAAGCCTCCTTGACACACCTTTAAATCCTGCTTATGTCTTTCCTTGGCAACTGCCTCTTCTGTTCCCTGTGTCTGCAATACAGCCTCCAGACACCAGATGTTGGGGACACGACTCCTCCCAGCTCTTTCAGAGCAGAGCACTTGCCGTACCAGATCAGACGGCTGGTGCTCTGATGCTTCAGCCTCCTGTGTCCTTGTTGCCCCCAAATATAGGTGCAATAACAGGATGGCTTTGCTTAAAACCCCTGCAGACACTTCACTTTTAGCCTAAACAATAGGATTTGACTTTGTATTCAAATTGTATTATCAACTATAAAATTATCCACAGACTTAGAAATGAAGCTGTGCTATTTGTCTTCATAATTTCCCCAGGAAATGCACTTGACAATGCTATTTATTATTTCTAAATTTACCTTTTTTTTTTTTTAATTTTAAAAAGTGTCACCTTGCTCTTGAATAAGAGTAACACCTGAGTGCTAGCTAGATACTGATAATTTTCTCAACCTCTTTTATCAACACCTTACAACATTTTTATAGCCTGCATCTTTCAAAATCCTTTGCATTTCTGTCATCCTTCTCTTAAGGCACCACAACAGAAACTGGACACTTACAAAACCAGATGAAGTTTCCTTTGTTTGACATACTGGAATGACCTACTTACTAGTTTTCCTCCTATATATGCTGGCACACCAAGTGATTTTTAAATTGTTGTTCACTAGGAAAAACTCTTTATTCATTCATTTAATGATTCAATGTCTTTTTAAGTTCATCTCCTCAGATGATCTTGCTGGCTCCGAGCTAACGCCACAAGGTTTATTTGTGCAAAAGGGTTTTGGTTTTTTGTCTTTGTTTTCATAAAAACTCTTGGACACCTCCCACCCCACCTCCCCAAATCTAAAGTCAGCAGTGTTCTTGCAAGCAAAGCAGGCAGCACATTTTCTTAAGCTTTTTTGTTTGTTGGGGTCCAAAGAATTTCTGCTGAGGGCATCTAGATCACTTATTTGCAAAACTCTCGGCATCACTTCTGTTGAACCAATTCTGTTTTAACTGATGTTTACTGGATAATTTTTTTTTTCCTTAAACACATTTGAAACTTACTCCTTATGGTCCACAAGACCCTGCCTTAATCATATATTAAGATGCTCTTACAGATGTATTAAATAGCTAACACCAAGTGTAATGTTGTTAATCCTTTCAAAGAACACGGCATCTGAGCAAAATGACATTTAAAACTTGACAAGGAATTAGATGGGTATATTGTCATCAGCAACCTTCCCCTGAGCTACAGACAAGCTGGATGACCTTAGGGGGATTTTCCATCTCTCATGTCTATGATTTACAATCTTATCACTCAGCTCTAAATGATGTATTAGAAGTCATTAATTTTAAAATATTTTTATGTAATTACTGCACATTAAGGGGCTTACAGTCAAATGTAATATACTGGTCCCACAGCTGATCATTCAGTCTGCTGAAAAGCATAGCACAAAGTAATATGCTGCTCATTTCTCCATACCAGACAAGAGCCTAGGACTGTGACTTCTGCTCAGTGGTTCCACCCATGAGAATAAGACTGCCAGAATAGGCTCATTACACCTAAGAAACGGCCAAGATGCATATAATCACAGATCTGACTATACTGACCCTTAGAGCACTAATTTAGCCAACTATCTCCTTGATGACTTGCCAGCGTCTGGGATTGCTGAGGACAACTGAGATTGCTGGGAAAGCAAGCTGCGGGGTTTTTTTGTTTTGGTTTGGGTTTTTTTGTTAGGGTTTTTTTTTTTTTTTGTGAAAGAATGTGGTGTGGGACTTGGCTTTGGCCTGATCTTGTTTCTCTTGTATCAATTTCCAAAGCTTTCTTCATCCAAGAAACATCAGGGGGATGGGTGGCTCATTGTGCAATCGTGGATAACAAAGATTGTGTGGAGCTGGTAAAACCTAACTGTAGCGATGCTGTGAGTTTCCTTGGAAGAGAGCATGAATGTTTTTGATCCTCGTTATTGCAATAACAGTTGTGTTGACAGTAATTCCCAAGGCAGTGGCTTATGACTAGAGCAGAACCTTTTGGTGGAGAGGGGACAATAATACAATTATTAGAATCCACTCTGGCACGTAACCGAGGACATTAAGACCCCGTGGGGGGAATGGAGTAGGATATCACAGGTTGGCCAGGCAGTTTTAATGAGGCGGTAAATAAAGAGCACGCTGGATAAACACAGGCAGGAGGCTCCTTAGACAGTCTGCATCTTGATCTCCTGCCCTGTGCTGCTCAGTAGCCCTGCAGCCTCAATCCCTCCAGCCATATTTGTCTAAGGATTTCTGTTGGGGCAAGGTACCAATTTAAAAGGTTAACACAAATGTTTATGAATGAATTGCTCGTGGCAAAGGTAAGGGCTGAGTAAGTCCAAGGGTCACTCTGGAACGTGCCAGCATTACCAGTAGTTGCAGCTGAAGCATCTGGAAATGAATGTTCTTGTACTACCTGCATTCAACCCAAGCGCTAGGGTGGGCATCTCACGCTTAACACTTGTTAACACCATAGCTAACATTTGTTGTTAAACTACAACAGCAAGTGAAAGAGACTGACTGGAGATGCCCCAGCAATATGCACTTGTGGATGAGAACTTTGGTTGTCAACCAGATAACCTGGTGTATATCTAACTGTCTAAGTGGTGGCACTTCATCCTGAAGTGAGTGCAGGAGCTTCTTTAGCATAAAAGGAGATTAGTGAAATATATGCTTCACATTCATAACTCTTTCTGAAACGTCCACCTAATTGTATTGCATGTGATAACAGATTCACTCCTGACATCACAACACAAGGTATTGGTCTCACTTTCCACTGTTAAACTATGTGTCAGAATCCCTTTTTTAAGCCTGTTTGTATATCAGATGGAACAGTCACTGTTGCCCAGAAATACACTGCAGTATTATACCTCTTCATCACAACCAGAGGCACAAAAGAAAGTTACCCCCAAAAATATAGCGTGGTGATACAAACTTTAAGAGGGACTCAGCTGTATCAAATCAAGTTTGCCTTGCCTTGGGTGTTAGTTCTGCAGGCACTAAAGAGCATCTTCCTCTGTGTGGAGGAAGGGCATCAAGAGTAAGACAGCATGTATTTTGCTATCCAAATACTAGGCACCCGGGCTGGGTGCTGAAGCAGTTCCTTCCCATCCCACGTTACTAGATGCATGAAGCTTCAGTCATGTTGCAGACAGTTCAGGGTTAGCCTTTGCAATGCAAACAGGTGACAGACAGGCACTTTCTTACCTAGTGCATCATGAAGATACTTCTGCCCTACCAACTTTAGGTATTCCTCAATAGCTTTGGTAGCAAGTGTGTTCTCCCTGAAGATCAAGACATCATGCTCCCCACAACGATCTACCTCAGACATCACCAAATCCGTCAAGAAGTCCTGAAAAAAAAATGTTAAATGGCAAGAGGTTATTTTAACCAGACTCAGTCATGTGAAGCTAACTGCAGAAGCTGAGAAGGAAGGATAAACAGAGGAGCCAGAGGATTATTGAAATAATTGCTCAGCTTGGGACAAGGGGTACAGATGCTACATGTAGTATGAGCAAAGGAAATAGCTAGGGCTCCTGTTGGGCTTATTATACTTATAAAATGATATAGATCACAAATTATTAAGGGAGAAGCAAAAGTCTCTCAAAGAAAACCCTTACAGCCAAGCTTGTGTTTCGTACCCTGAACAGGAACCCTCACCAGTTTATCAGTGGCTCTGTCTGCTGAAGGAAACTGTGATATTATATTTATCTTTTAATACTGAATATTGCATACAAACTTGGATTTAAAAATCCAAAATGGAAGTTAGGCACAAGTTCTTACAGCTTGGTGAAATTTAAACAAGAATGGCTTATATAAATTAAATCCACAAACCAAAAGTGGTTCAGGATTTGGGAAAAAAGTTAACATACTTGTTGTGGATCTATATGGCTTAACTTGAACTGTATTCAAATGCCCAGGCAGGAGCTATCAGCACATTTTGATGCTGTGAATAACTGCTTGATATAGGGTATAATTCTACGGTAATACTTATTTCCTGAAGTGATAACTTTATGTGAGTCAAGGGCACTCAGCATTTCACAAGAAATACTTGGTATTTTGCAAGGTCCAATTTCAGCCACTGTAAAGTGCTCCAGGAGGGAAAGCATATTTCTCTGTTTTGTTTTTTTTTTTAAACTGTTCNCAAACCCAAAACACCACCCTGAATTAGGGCTGAGTGATAACTGTGACTTGCTGGTTCTGCTGCAAACAGCACCCTCCTCCAAACAGTTCAAAGAGTGCTGTAGTAAGGTTTTATAACCCCATTAACTACAGAAGCCATAACACACTGCTAGCATATGAATATAAAATACGTGGAACAAAGTATATATGATAAATATAAATCAAAAATACATTTAGCACTCTTAGTTTTCAATCCATTATTGCTGTTTCTCTTCAGCAAAATCTGAGAGAAATATTTTCACCTGGTGCAAACTGGGAGCATCCAGCTGAATCACCACCAACACAGTATGAACTGGAAACATACCCTCTTTGCATTTTTAGGTTACAGCAGCCTAAGCTGCTCAATGCTTCCAGTAAACAGAGGTTCAAACATTCAGGCACTAGGAAAGGAAACTCGTAACAATAATTTATCTACCTGTTGCAGCTAGCACTGCAGGAATCCAGAACCTGCTTTCCAGCAGGATTTCAACACAACCCTACAGGAGCTACCCCAGCTACCAGATTCTCTTTATCAGACAAACAGCTTGGTAAGAAAAGAGTTCCTATCACACACTGTCACAGAGCACCAGCCTTCCAGAGACACATGTCAAGGGGAGGACAGTAGAAAGTGGCGCCTGGTTACGCAAACATAGAAAGACCTTTTTGGAGCTGTTAAATTAGGCTGTCCCTTGGATGTTGCTTACGGCTATCATTCCACATTTCCAACCCTCTAACTTGTGTTGGGTCGTGCTTAACTTGCTCAAGCTGGCATTACTGGAAGAAGCTGGCTGCAGCTTGGTACTACTCACACACACCCACTTGGCAGGCAGCATCCAGATAAATCAATGCATGTTAATGATTCTCAGAATTTCTCAAGACCTACAGGATATTCTCCTACAATCTATTCCAAGAAAATGAGGCTCACTCCAATTTCTGCCTCACAGAGAACCATCAGTGTGCACCCAGAAGTCCTAATAACATCCTTGGGGCAGGCAGGATCACCATTAACCAAGTATAGATTCTCCAAATGGCTGTTCAAATGCTGACCAAGTCAATGTTATCATTGATTAGCTGACTTAGCACTGAATCACCAATGGCACCCTGCTGCTCATTGTATCAGACACTTATTTATAGAATTAATTCTCCAGTTTATTAAGCTATTGCTTACTTATTTCTTATATTGTATCACGATTTTAGAAATACAGAAAAGGTTCCTGAAAACTCAAGTGCAGGCCCTAACTTTTCAGAATAACATGAAGTTATGTAGTCCTCCTGCTTAGATTTTGTACCTGGCATCTTTAATCTTTGTATCAACTCTTAATCATTGTTGGTATCGTGCCTATCTACATGCCTTCCTGGTAGATGCAACTGCCCAAATCTTTTCAAGTATTTTTTGAGACCCTTTTCTCAGCCTAACCCCATCAGGCACCTTCATGCCAGCCCAGGCTTCCTACTTTCTAGCTGAAAAGATACTACGTTATCAGCAGTGAGAGGGAGTCCTTTTGAGAGAAGCTGCCTGTTCTTACCTTAGCTCTCCCAGTGCTCTGAAGAATGTGCACCAAAGCACAAGCCATCTCTTCCTTATTCCTTACGCTGATCACAGGTTCCAGCACAGAGCACAGCATAGTGTAGTTGCTGGTAACAAACTCTGCAAATTCTTTGTATTGCTCCATGGGCAAGATGGTGATGGTCTGATAACGGGACTTTATCCGAATGGAAGGTCCCCCCGATTTCCCTTTGTTGGGTGTGGGCGTGCTGACTGGGTACCATTTTTCCACAAACTGGCGACCGGTTACACTGGCCATGGGAATGTTGACGAGGCCTACGTAATTGTTCTTGTCCTTTTTCTTCTTCTTCTCCACATCCTTGTAGATGTGAACTGTGATGCTGTGAAGAGATGGGAGACCGTAGAACTCAAAGTGCTCTCCCCAGAAAATGTTATCTGCTTTTGTTTTGCTGGTGGTGCGGGCAAAGAGAGTGTCATCAAGGCACAGCTCACAGAAGTATTTCTTCTTGGGGGCCAGGTCCTTTGCCTCAATGATCCAGAGACGGAGCACATTTTCAGCTCGACGGCAGTTGTCCTGTGCAGAACAAAGCTTTGAATCAGCTTTAATCCAAAAATCCCTAAAAATTGAATATTTTGTCTTCTAAAGCAGCACTGAAAGGCTGCCTTTTGTGTCCAAGGTAGGGATAGAGTCAGAATCAGATTCTCTGATCTTCAGAGAATCAGAATCTCTAGAAAATCAGACATTTTCTAAAATAGAAGCAAAGGGCTGTCTTTTGTAGATCAAAGGTGGGGACTAGAACGTTTTTCTTCTCCAAAAGCTGTATTCGAAATGGGTTAGAAAACAAACACTCTGCACAGGAGCGCCTCAAAAGCTGCTAGACTGGTGTGGCACTCTGCATTGTTTACTCTTGTGAATAACTCCAAGAGCACTGTTAGCCTGTCCCTCAAAGATGGTATGCCAACTATGGAGGCGATATGTGATATTTCCAGCTGATCAGTAACTTGACTCCCCTTCCCACTCTGGCTCATCAGAAATCCATTGTGAAACATGATAAGCAGGCACTGGGGCAGGGATCAGGAAGCATGCTGACATGTATTTGTTCATGAAAGGTTTGACCTACTGCACTCACTAGAATAGTACACAGCAGCTTTTGGTAACACTGATGAGCAGACTTCTCCCCAGACTAAATTAATTGAGGATCCATCTGTGGGAAGCCCTGGTACACTGGACTAAAATCCAATCATACCACCTCCATTCCCCACTAATCTTATTTCCACAGTTTCTATTACCTTATTCGGCTGCACTGTTCTGCGTAGGTTTTCCATCCACTTGTCCCTCTCTGCTGCAGAGGAACAACTGAAGCATTTACTGCCACTGGAGTAGGTTACCTGGAACATAAAAACAGCAGGCTGAGTTCAGGCAAGCCTAGGAGACATGTAAGAGGCTGCAAAAAGCAAGGAAGAAGTTAAGCAATTCTTGAGCAACAAAGCAAATACGAAAAATGCAGGAAAACAATATGGGAGCCTAGAAGGCAGACAGGTTAAAAGGCCCACAAAAGGCAGAGACGAAAAAAAAAGTCAGTTCAAATTAATAAAAAAACCTAAAGAAGCATATGAGGAGCATCAGAGGCTCCTCTTAAAGACTTTTAAACAAGGCTTTAATCAAACGGTTAATTTTTTTTTTTTAAAACACTTTTTAATTGATCCACAGTGACTAAATGCTTGCAGTTTTCTCTGTTAAGTCCTAGAGGCAGATGATTTGGTTACTAACAGTGTAAAGACAGCCAGAACTAACAATGTATTAAAATAAGGCAAAACACACTGGAAATGGTGTCTTTAGTAAATATAAAATATTTCCAAGGGTCCATATACACAGCAACACTCTAAAACAAACCAAAGGAGTTGTACCCTGATCTGGCCCTGACACTTGATGCCATACACAACTCTGCTTTCAAGCAGGAGGGAACCACCTTGATTTCTTTCACTTTTACATGGCCTGACAAGCTTCATTTACTCTTTCCATTCACTTGTGCATATAATTAAAAAGCAGTTTGAGGCAATAAACAGCCTCAGAGCTAAGTTGTTGCCAGCTTTTTCACTCAACTCCCCAAACCTAAGCAAGCTGGAAAGTGCTTCCAAGCTGAAGAATGAGACTGAAGCGAACAGGAACAGTTCCTGGATACATCCCGAGGGAGAATGCCCAATACGCTGGTTTTCTGCCAGAGCAGTTTTCCAGGTTGTAAACAGATCTTTGTTCCAGAAGTTTAGACACATCTGGCTAATCCTGCTGAAGACAGACTGTCACCCGCCCCTGCCACGGCAGATTACGATGGCCTTAGATGCAAATAGCACACATGAATACGCTGTTGGTCCTGCAAGGTAAGGACTGTGCTCACACAGCCTGTTTCTGAAGCAAAGGTAGGAGGCACGCAGTGCTGTGCTGCAGCCTGAAACAGCAAGAGGATCTTTGCATGCTGCTCCATGGTGTAATGGACACGTCTGCAGCTACTGAAGCTTCTCCTTCAGCAACTGGAGAACAGGCTGAGCTAATGGAAGGGGGCCCTGACTGGAAATCGCATTTCTCAGTTCGGTGTATTTTCTAAATTTAATTTTAGGTGAACTTGGAAAGGATGAATACACAGCTTATGAACAATAGTATGTTTCAACCATACATTTGCATGCAAACTACAAATGCTTAGATATTTATCAAATTAAAGAGATTTTTCAATTAGAAGATGCAGTAATTGAAAAAGATTTCTCTCCATTGAGTGAGTGATGCCATTAGCCTCAGGGACTTTAAAATCGCATGCTGGTTAGACAGCCCCCACCCAAACCTCAGGATAGCAGCGGCTGCTGATCTGTTCTCCAATTACAAAGTCACAGAACATCATACTGCAAGGGTTCAAACCGACTGACAGCATATAATCGGCTGCGCGTTTGGAGAATGTTCCTTACCTCAAAGCAGAAGTCCTGTCCAAGGATACTGCTGTGAAGTGGTTTGACAAAGACTTTTTCTTCTGACCCAAGATCCAGGGCCTCCACGGCGCTGCCTGGGCTCAGTAAAGACTCATGGGAACGGGACTCTTTCAGCTTTGGCAATCCACGTGACCTGTAGGAGAACAAGGGGGAAAGGAAACATTATTTTTCTCAGTATTACCAAAAGAGTTGGCAAGCTCCCAGAGAAAGCTGCAACTTGTTCGTGTTTATTCAGAACAATTTCTACAATTAGTCTGCAAACCTTATGAAAATAACATTAGGCCAGTAATCCCAGACTCCTAAGTAAATATCCACCTACACAAGCCTAGGAAGTCCATTCCCACTGACCTAGAAATTGTAGCTTGTAGCTGCTGAGCCATCAGTGAACGAACAACAGCAAAACAAAAAGTTCAGAACTTAACTGCTGAAGTTTAAAGAAAACCCATAGATAGGTTTGGATATATTACTGAAAATATTTACAACTACCTGGATCGCTAGATTAATGTTGTGTATTAACAGCAAAAAGCACACCAATCTCTAAACCAATGCAGAAGGATAGCTACTCTCGTTAGAGCAGATGACCTCCCCCAATACACTTGATTTTTCTTAATATACAAAGCCTTTACACTAAAGTCAAATATGCAAATTATTTCCCACTTCACAATGTTCAAGTCAGTTACCTACATTTAAATTTTGCATTTTCTTCTTCAGCTGCTTCTTCCAGATCTAAGAGTTTCCAATTTTTTGATACCTCCATTCTCTTCTAACTTCCCCTCACTAACACATACTGCTTCTCTTTTTCAGTTGACTGTCCTGTAAGTCCCTGAGCTCTAGCAGAGCTGGCACCTCCCAAATTCTCAGCACCTTTTTATCGAAGCAGTCTTCTCTTTGCCCCCAACAGTTCTTGAACACTTCTCAAAGACGTATCTCTCCCTCCACTATGCTGTAGCTTTTTGCAACCAACAGCAACATTATAAAATGTGCTCTAACACTTTCTGTATTCTCCCAATTCGATTTAATGCAACATATGTGCGTAGTAGGGAGCTCTGCTGTCAAGCAGCACTATAAAACGTGCTCAATTTATAGGTGACAGTGGCTTCACCTGTGCTTCTTGTTAACTCCAAACTGGCACCTGGACTACAAGCTTCTGCAATAAAGTCATATGATACTTTAGGCACAACTAGCATTTCTATTTCAAAAGGTAAACACTATGGGCACACACATCTTATTTTTCCTCCAGCTGGAACTCAGTCAAAGCCTTCACAGATGACCAACAGGGAGGAAGAGCACAGAGTCACAGCTTAGCAGAAAAGGAGTTGTTTACCTGGCAGGTCTAGATTTTGTTAAGATACTGAAGCTTGTGCTGGTCCCTATACCTGTTCAGTTATCCATGAAAGTATGTCCATAAATATGGCTGCACATCCAGCAAGTGTGACTGAGCACAAAGAACAGATGTGAAAGTAGAAAAGCATCAGTTGTCTACACATTATGCAGACAAAAGCAATGCTCTGAAACGATGCTTTCTCACCTGTGTTTATCCTCACAGTATTTCCTCTTTTATTCAATTCCCAGTAGCAAGGCTCAGTATCAAACGGAAAATGTTTTTAAAAAAATGTATTTATGGAAAAGTGAAAAGCACAGCTACCTCTAACAGCTTCCTTAATTTTGAAAAATAAGTAGTTTCTATATACTTCCCTCTCATATCTTATACAAAGAAATCCTTGTATTTTGTAACCTTAGATAAATCAAATTCCTCCTACCCTTGAGCAATTCTATGGGGAAACAGAGAGGGGAGGAAAAAAAAAACCCAAACCCAAAAACATTTGGAAAAGGTGTCTTCAGTACTTCTAAGGCTGCTTAACAAAAACTTGGGTATCACGAAGTATACATGTAAAGCAACAAGCAGAGTTCATCTGACTGCTCCTTTGTACAAAATGAAACGCTGAAGGTATTCTTGTAGATTCATGTACGATAAGATTTATTAAACAGTAAGGGAAAACTTTGTTCCCATTTAATATATTGAATGACCTAAGTGCAGGCAGCAAAAACCTTTCATCAGAGGGATATTACAAAGACACTGATTTCAAATGCAAAACAGTAGCACTGGTACAAATGCGTTGGCTGCACTGTGCATGCTTTGTTCTAACAGGTTACAGCAGCAGCTGAACCAACGCAAACCTAAAACCTCAGCCATGTATAATTGAACACTTGCTGCAGTTAAGGTAGGGCAAGTCTAAAATAAACACACCACAATACACCACTTTAATATCATCTCTGCAAAATCCTCTCTAATTTCTCCTCTCAAGAAAGCGCTGCTGAGGTCACTTGGCTTCCATCCCTGTCCCAAACTCTCAGCAATTCCAGTCCTAACAAAATACTTCGGTGCATGATGCAGGGGAGCTGGCTGAGAGCCTGCAGCCAACTCCTGCCTTAGCTCCTTGTCAGAGAAGGAAAACATGGAGTGGTCACAAAGAGGGAGAAGAGGAGGGAAAGAAAAATAATTACCAAACAAAGGAGAACGAAAAACAGATTTTACAAATCCCAGTTAAGTGGACGCTGCACTTGGAGTAAGGCAAATCAAGCACACCTACATGAAACAATTGTGCAACCACTTAGCAGTGCATCCCCAAATCATAGCGGTGCCACATGTCACAGCCCTTCCTTTGAAACTTCGTTCTCTGGGCTACATCTCAGACAATAAATCCTGCCGGGAGAGGAAGAAAGGCACAAAAATCCAGGAGGAGTTCTTCCTCAAGCCTTAGGTTACAAATTTCAGAGGAGCATCATGCCAGGCAGATACGCTGAGGCAAGAAGAAAAGTCACAGCCGCGCCGGTAAAGAAATCTCTCTCCTCGTCAGCGGTGCTCCCACCCAGCCCCATGGGTGACACGAAGAGGCTCCCGGGTGTGTGTTGCCATGGTGCAGCCTCCTGTAACAAGATTAGGGGGGGCTGGCAGCCGGGAGAGACAGCAAGCTCGGGGACACTGCTCTGCCGATGTGGGAAAGGTGACCTTTCCAGAAAGAAAGAAGTCCCTCCTCTTCCTTTCCTACAATGAGTTTAATGAGACCCGGACAGTTAAAGCCAGTGGGAGAGAGCGGGGCATCTTCCAAGAATGCCTCTGAACAGCCTTTGGGGACAGGGTGGGAGCTAAGGAACACACAGAAATTGTACTCCATGCCTCCACATCCCACCAAATTAAAGTTAAATCTTCTAGCAGCATCTATTCTGCTTCATTGCTCTTCTAACTAGTTAGCTTTGAACATTTTGTTCTGTTGCAGATCAGCTAGAGCATGGTTAGTTCTGTTGACTCAGGGTCCTGGGGCAGAGGAATGTCTATCTGTTCAAGCAATCCCTTGAAGTTACCATATTTAAAACAGCTCAAACTGATTAAGTGGCTTAGAATTGGCACTTTATCTTCCATAAACGCTACAGCAATGTTATAAAGTTGTTGGTTAGATGCAACCACACACATTTACAAAGACAAGTATATGCATTTGTAAGCACTACAGTATATATTAGATATAGTAGGTATAGGTATAATAGATCTGCAAAGCAAATCATTGACTTGTGCCTAAATCAGCAGCATCCCAATCAATACAGGCAATAATTATATAGCAATAATAGTTCTCTGCTGCTTTAAATCTGATATGCTGAAGCTGTAAGTAACAATGAAGGAAAATTGCTCTCTGGCTTCCCTTTTGCACAGAGGCACAGTTAATAAATCAACACCACTAGCTTGCTTCCCAATGTCCAGCAAAGGGGCTGGATTAACCGGGTCTTTCCTCTATTAGGTAGGAAGCTACTGGTAAAACGAGTGTTGCTTAAGGTCTCTGTTAAAAGAGAGGTAATCCCAGAGAAGCAGATTACTGTAAACAGGAAGATCGCACATGCAAAAGGTGGGGGAAGGGTTGTTTGTACAAATCTGTTTCTGTTAAACAGATCCATTAACAACCCAAATCCTGTTTTAAATTACAATTAAACTCTGACGATCGGGTTTTTTTTCTGTGCTGCTTCTTCCATCTACTTCTGCATACATCAAAAAAAATTGCAAACGACAACATACGAGTTCTGAGCAAATAGTTACCAACAGCATCAAACAATTCTCACATAGGTATTCTCTGTAATTTCTTTCCAACAGGAAAAGCAGGTGGAGAAGGAGCATGTCAGGGAACATTTTAAACTTCTCACCTCTTTTCACATGTTTTAGAGTACTGGTCTTCAGAGCTGTATCATTTCCTTCTAAATCACAGCCCAGCCAATGCCCCAAACCACTGACCTGGCAGCAGCATGCGACTGCTACTGAAAAAGACCTCTTCAACAACACCATCTTGCTGGCCTAACCCCAACATGACCCCCTCTCCTTGCACACCATAATGCAGTAATTTTCCACTACAGGAAGGTCTCGGTTGTAAGCCAGGAACTAGAAAGCTCTGGCTTCAGTGGTTGCCCATGGCACACACCAGCCTATTAACTGACTTCTATTATATTCTACTGTCTATAAGGCATGTAGGATAAAGGGTTAAAATCCTAATTGCTCTGGTTATGAAGCTCTCCTGCTGATTTTGACCTATTTAAAAGCCAACCTACAAAGCACAAAAGACTTTCAATTACTGAGCTTACCAGAGAGAGCACTTGGAAAACAAGCCTGTGGACATCAATAATCCAAAAGATAAAAAAAAAAAAAAAAAGTATAGAAATGAACTACCAAGGACCAGAATCCCATAATCTGTTTCCTTTACCAAACTGGTGTGAAGGCAAAGAATTCTGAAAAGCATTTTTTGTTCAGCCCAAGCCCCCCTCTAAAGCCATGTCTCCATTGGTGTTACGCGAAACTGTACATCTGCATGCTTCAAATAATTCCAGCACAATACCCGTGTGTTTAGAGACACTCCCCAAGATCAGAAAGTTGAATTCAATACTTAGCCACTCGCAAAGTCACAGGAGAGAGCTTGGACTGTAATGCAGTGAACTTTCTGCTCAGCGCTGCTATTCGAAATCCCAGCCCTGCTGAACTGGACCCTAATGTCGGCAACATCATCTGCAACACAGGTGCACTCTACCCATGCTGCAGCATCAGGTTTCCCTGTGCAAGTGTTCGTTTTGTAGGCACCACACCCTGCTTCATTTTCCAACTGCCAATTAGCAGAACATCCTATTACTTGGTCAACAATTCTGCAAGTCTAACCAGTTTCATTATTAATATTTTTTTTAAAAAACAGAAACTTAGGGTAACTTACTTAGATGCAAGTTCTGGTCAGCTGCAATTAAACACTGGCTTTTTCTGAGCATGTTGCTTTAGACTTCCATTGAGATTCTGGTCTTTCTTGCAAGGCCCTACCCAAAGCCTCATTGTTTGAATCCTGGATTTGCAAAGCCCTTCCCTGCCTGCTTGCTCTCCCTACAGATCACAGCTTGTCTAACAGACACCTCATATGGTGCAGCCAAACAGGCTGCTGAATTTCACAGGAGTAGCGTTCTCCTCATTCTACTGTAACCGTGGTCTCTGCTCTTAATGTTTCAAATTCTTTTGCTTTGCTGGACCAGAGATGCTTAACTGATTCAGTTTCATTTCACTGCTAAGCGATTTATAGGTGAATGCTATGCTACGTGCAGGAGCCCAAGGTTTACAGAAAAGCATCAGCCATTAAAAAGTATGTTCTTATAAAGGGGTCAAGTGAGCTTGCAGGTGGGACAGAGCAGCCTAGCACCAAGGTTAATGTTTGCGACAATAGGTTTAACACCAGGTCTTGTTCAGTTTTCATGGAAAAACAAACAACTGCATGAGGACTGAAAAAATTGGCTGAAGGAAGTATGTTCACCGAAACAGGAGTGAGATGTCTCTCCGGAAACAAACCACTCCTCCCCTTTCCCCATACTCCAGTATGCAGATAGAAACAGATACTCTGAATGAATACAAGCCTTGAGTGAGTCAAGCCTTAATAATGCATTGTGTAACACAGATTTTTATCCTTACATCTAAATCAGGATAAAAATCACCACACTTTTTTTGAAAACCAGTATTAAATTAGAATGAATGAATAAAAAAAATACAGCAAGATTTGCTTCTATTATTGATATGATCTGTGCTATTTTCATCCTGCAAAGAAACCAGGAGGGAGGAGCGAGAACTTACCGAAAGTAGAAAAAGCTGTCGTTTGAGCAGCGATACCGTTTCACCATGAACCCCAGAGCCATGGCTACCCGCTTTCCTGCAACCTGCTGGAGCCCATTCTGAGCAAGCACACAACAGATCCTGTGCTCGTCTACGACTATCTGATAATGCCATAAAATGACTTTTAGTAAAGCAGGAGGATTCCCACGTGGCAGTAAATCCCAACAGGGCAAAACCCTCCCAGCTGTCTGCAGAGCTTTATTGCAGTCGCTGAGACCATATGCAGCCAATCTCCACCATCTTTGCTCCCTCACCATAAACAAAACTGAGGAGAGAACTGTCAGTCCACTTGGAAATACTCTCAAATTCCTGGCCGCAAACTGAAAATATTAATTTGGTCTCTCCTTTCAAATGTAATTTTCCTTAAGTCTTTTCTCATGCTTTGTTAACATGTTTTATGTATTTCTGACACTGAGAAAATGTTAGAGACAAATATGTGGGTTGAAGAGCTCTAAGAATGCAGTGGGAAGCAGGCTAGAAAAGCTGTGAAAGATGATACGATAACATGGTGCCAGATAGCCTCATGGCAAGAGCTGTTGATAACCCGGTGAGATGCCATACTGGCCACATGTCTGAAGAGCTTCATTCACATCTGGCGTGGGTCACAACCGAGCAGAGTCTAAGTCTTCTCACATTAGTGCCTTGTAAAGACAAACCACGAGTTTTCAAGTAAAACAGACCACCCAGCAAAAAACCTGAACCTGGAGTAATAGAAGTGATGCAAATTACAGACTGAGAGGTTGTGGATTTCTACAGGACACCTGGATGGCAAACCATGGTGGGCTCATTTCTGGAGGAGCACAGCAGCTCTCTTCTCTTCCCATCCACTAATCCAGTCACACTGAAACCAAGTTAAAAGCCAGAAAAAGTAGGCTGGCCAATTGCTTTCCACTGAAACAGAAAATCTGATTACGAAAAAAATCCACAACTTATCTCCATCACTCCTTCCTACAGCATTCCAGAATCCTTTCTATTTTAAATCAACTCTGAAAAGACAGCATCCATCCTCTGTCACCATCTGGCATGGCATGTAATGTTACAGTATCCCAAATCTTGATGTACACCAGGATAACTAATCTTCCTTACTCTGGAATTTTATAGGTATTTACCTATAAACATCTCCTGTTTCTTAACAGGACCCAAACATCTCAAAAGCATGAGAAAGCAACATGACAGCAGCCTCTATTTCCTTCTAATCCTTGCAGGGTTTTAATTTATAAAGCTATATAATACTTTCTTTGAAGGCAGGGCTCTTGTATTTGTCAGAGCAAGAAAAGGTAGATGCTATCAGTCAACCTGGCCCTGAAAACCTGTATAACACCATGACATCACCTAGCATCACCTGCTTAAAATGGGAAAGGGCTGACTCACCCCCGTAGGACAGGAAAGTTTTTACTGCAACAGATCCGAGACTCATACAGAAAGCAGAGCAAAAGGTAAGAGAATGGCAATTCCCTCTCATGAATTAAGAGTCAGCTACTATGTGTTATCTTCTTTCAGGCAGAAACAGTTGTCCCTGATTTGTCCCATTGGAAAAAACCCCAAACAGCATAATTCTAAATACAAATCAATCTTCTTAGCCTCCTCTTTCCTCCAGCCCATCTCCTCCCAGTATACTAATCTGTTCCTCATCTTCACTGCTTCATTCCCACATGGTTTCTGAGTTGTTTTTCCTGCTGTTCTACCCACCAATTGCATTTTTCAGGCACCCTTAGATATAGAGTGAAACATATGGGAGGGAAGGGAGAAATTATTGGCAATTCAGTTTACAGTGGAACTGAATTTCTTTTGTGGTTTTATTTATAAAATACCATTAGAAAAGTAATAGCTCTAATCATAAACTTTCAAAGTTGATATATTCAATTGGTGCACTGTCTGATTAGACCACAAATGCAAAGAGAACTCCACTACTAAAACCTTCAATCTTTCCAACAGAAGTTAACTACAAGATTGAGTAGTGCTGTTACGCTTTCTTTCCAAAAACATCTTGTCAGCAATTTGTGACCCTTCAGCAAAGATTTATCTCCAAATAACTTAATCTTAGCTTGCTTTCCACATAGCTTGGCTTCTCTCATGATCTCCCTTGCCTCCAAACTGTGCCCTCTGTTGACTTCAGCGCATGTACCTTGGAAAGGAGGAAGATCACACGGACTGGTATCAAAAATGCTTCATTCCATTAGTAGCAAATGATAGCATCAAGCCACAAAAACCCCCAAACACTGTCCCATCTCCTGCCCTACAGATGAAAGATGCATTGCTGTAAGGCTAGTGTAGCAGGCCAGAGGAGGGTGACCGGATGGAAAGTAAGGAGCAATCACCAGCTTGTCCCTATCTAACATCCTGCACATCACTAGCTTTCCAGGGCTTTGTCCCCCAAACCTCTGTGTGGACTCTGCCACTGGAACTTCTCAGTTCATTTGCTCCTGAATCCTCCTTTTTAAATCCATGCCAAGGAGACTTAAGAGGACTGACAGAACAGACCAGCTATGCCTAATGCCATCATCACATGCAATGGATTTTATGCTTTGCAAGCCATCAGAAAAAATCCATGTTTCATTCAAGTACAGCTGACAATTCACGCCCATACTGGCAGGGAGTAGAGGGGGGTCCAGTTTTAAAGAAAAGGCAGCCTTGCTGTGTATAATATTATGTCTTAAACCAAAGTTGTAGGATTAATTACAGCTAAATTTATTGGCTTTCCCAGAATGACAGCATTTCCTTTACACAGCAAAAGGAAGTACCATCAGTCCACATTCAGCGTGAGTACCAAGTTAGGGAAAGAAAAATATATCGTTTAAGGCAAAGAGATTTTTGCATTACAAAACTTCAAGCAAAGCTGGTTAAACAATGGTAAAAATAACGAGTACTTTATCACATGGTGGCATTATTTAACATGCTTATGCTCACTGAGTTGCTTTTTATAGCCTCGTTGCAACTCCTTGAAAATAGGGATTTATAACAAAATTGACTCAAAACAGTCTGGGTGGGCATTGCTATGACTATAGGAGCAACATCGTCCACATCATTAGTCACATTTGGTAAGCAGCAGTCTTCTCTGTAACTCATGAAGTTAACAAGACCTTTAACATCCAAAGCCTTGCTATCTCCATGATTTTATGGTGCTGCCTTTCAGATGGAGAAGATAGCACCATTGATTGAAGCAGCACAGCATGACAGATACAACTAATGAATTCAACTCAGCTAAAGAAGAAGGGAAAATGCACTAAAAAATGTAAAATCACAGAAGGCTGCTGTGGCCTTAAGTACAGGGCAACCTATTTTTCACTCAATCCAGTTCTCCTGCTGGGCTACTGTGACACGTAACACAGAGTAATGTTTAATAAAAACAATCAAGAGACTTTACAAATAGTTAGGAAAAAACTGTGTGTGAGAGCTTTTACTTGCCTCATATACAATCCATTCCCAGCCAAAAACTAAAGAAGCAAGAATATACCAAATAGAGCACTAAGATGGTCAGAAGTCACTGAGTTTTCCAGTTGTCTGAAAAACAGTCCATGTGTTCATTGTAGTAATGCTGCTGTAACTATACAATTGACTGACATGAGCAAGGATTCTTAATGTGCCTGAACTGCACCACACATCTCTGGCCTTTGCGAGTGCTAGCTGAACCGATCTGCTCGCACCAACACAATTCCTCATCCACAGATCAGTGCAGTGGCCAATATAAGTATTGCACACATCAAGGCAAGTTTCTCTAAAGCTGATCAATTCAATGGGTTTGTATCATGAAATTTGAAGTCTGCAGCTTATTTGAAAAAGATGCAGAAAAAGATATTAGAGTGCATGTGCTTAACCTGACCTTTTTTTCAGCTGTTAAGTGCAGTAAAGTTTTCAGTCCTGTCAGCAGTACATTGTATACTGAACAACTTCTAACATACTAGAGTCAGCCCAAAAAAACACCCATCTGCCAGTTTAACAATAAATCCCCTTCTTTGCTCTCATTCTTGTGCCTGCTACATGTAGATTTTGCAAAATGCCTCTGGATGAGGAGAGATTGTTTTGGGAGATGCATTGAACCTTACCTGTCATCAGCATTGCGGAGAGATGGGAGACGGAAACTTGTGTTCCTGTCCAACTTTGACTGACTCTTTGTCCTCTTGATGGACCCTTTCAGACGTTTACTGAAGAAGCCCTAAAATGAGAAGTTGCAGAAGTGAAACCGGGAAACTGATGCCAGTAATAAATCAACCAATGCACTGTCATTGAGTCCAAACTCAGCAGTGATTCCCACTGACAACGATTATGTGCTTTATTGGGATTCCTTTGAGCCGGAAGAAAGGCAGGGCTAGATTGTCAATGACAGTTCCAGTATATGATAGCTTCAAATTACCATAATTAGCACTACTCACATTACAGGTACACTTCAATGAATTCCAACTATTATAGAAGATACCCAAAACCCCACAATTACCATTTAATAAGGAGTAGTCTTAGATATCAGTACTTCTTCCTACCTCCCCTTTACATGCCATGTTTTTAATTCTTAATCTGACCAAGAGTACAAGATGTCTTTTATTATGAGCTTCTATTGCACCCACAGTTGTACCCAGGTTTTTCTTTTTAATTTAGATATAGCATGTTAAGTCTTATAATAGTTTGTAATTTCAGAAGTCTCACTAGCCAGAATTGAAAATTTCAGAAGATTTCACATACTAGTGACTTTAGATCCCAGTTCTGGTATTGCTTTGAAGTAAAGCTCAACTCAAAAATCTACCCATGATCTAAAAAATACTAAGTCTTCAACTAATCTGTCTTCTGAACTACAATTATTCACCAAACAATTGCAGACCAAAGACACGTCGCATGGAGGGAGCCTCTGGGGATCATCTAGCCAGCCTCCTGCTAGATGTGGGTGTACTGCCAACACCAGGTCAGTCTAAGTCTGACTTCGCCTAGCTAAGTCTTGAAAACCTCTGGTGACGGAGCCTTTACCACCTCTCTGGGCAACTCAGTCCTGTGCTGCATTACCCTTCCAGTGAGAAAAATTTTCCTTGTGTTCAACAAAAACCTCCCAAGCAGCAATCTGCAGCTGCTGCCTCATTATAGCGTTTGCCACTATGGGGAAAAGTTTGGCTCTATCATCTTTGTAATTCGCCTCTCCATTGCACTAGGCTGCCTTACATCACCCCTCAGCCTTTTTTTCCCCCAGATAAACAAGTCCTCAACCTCTCCTCATAGCTCTCTCCTTGTTGATACCATCAAGAGCTACTACTGTGTTACCAGTAGTGAAACATGACTACATCTGACCACTAATACACAAAGGGGTGTGTACATCTGTACGTGTGGGGAAATTTCAACACCTGCAAGTTTGATTTTCTCCTATAGCCCTTTAAATTACTTTGAGGAAATATATGCATTTTAAATAAACCATATTGTGTCAAAATATTTCCAGAGCTTGCAGACATACATGCATATACATTCTTTGGCATGATCAAAGCAAATACAGAGGTTCTTAATCCAGTAGGATTAAACAACATTTCACTGGCCAAATCCGTTCTGCTCCTTCACAGAACAGCTGCACTGAGCCACTGTACCCCATGCACTGCTGTTGGGAGATTTACCAAACACACGCGAGTGAAAGCACATTTGTTAAGAATATTATAGACCAGTTATAGGTTGGTAGAATTTGCTCAAAGTGAATGTTCTTTTGGTGTGGATTGAACCAGCACATATACAGCCTTACTTTAGTTAAGGTCTAGTGACAGTGATAGCCAACTGGGACCAGCCCTGTCTTCCATCATCCATGTTTTGCTTGGATAGAAGTCGAATACAGCTAATTTTCAACACGTTCGCAAGGCAAGCCTCCACAAACTGCATTTGGGACAGGTGACAGATGTTGCCCACAGCTGCCTCCTGTAACACAGGAATCAGCAAATTGGAGACAAACAAGGTCTCCTGTTCTTTCCTACGCAGAACACGGACAAAGCAAGAGTGTTTTATTGGCTTGAGGTGACCCAGCTAGGCTGAAGTATGTGACTTGTTCATCTCAGACTCATAAGAATTAGGCCATCACAACAAAAGATTACTTTATCTGTAATCCTTTAGCCTGAAAAATCTCACATCTCTTTCACCTCTTCAGGAAGAAAATGAGGTTTATCTATGATTGGACAGTGTGCTACATAATTTCATCTAGGCTCCCTTTCCCACAAAAGGTTGGACCAGGTGATCTTCTGAGGTGCCTTCCAACCTGGGCTGCTCTACAGTATTCAAAGGAAAGGGCTATCACGCTCTTCTCATCAGTGGTTGCCAGGTTAATTGTTGGAAAAGAAGTTGCTTCCAAACAGCAAAGCCTGCATATGGTCAGGTTCAAGACATACAGTGCAAACATCTCTAAACCAATTTTCCAGTCTCATATTTGCTTTTATCTTCCCATACTTTCAGTGCTCCTTTTGAAACAAGATGTATCCTCTTCCCTTTAAACAAGCACACCCTTCAACCCACCCCCCTCTACCTTNCCTCTACCTTTCCTCATTCTGTTATTCTTGGTCCCTTCACATTCAGTTTGTCCCTCTTCTTCCACACAATGCACTCCTGTATCCTAACCTTTCCTGAAACCACACAATCCCCCCTGTGTACACAATAGTAGGTGGGTTCTCTCTCTCCTCGCACTTTTTCTCACCTTCTTCTTTTGATGAATGACCAAGTGAGTCCTGCTCAGTTGTCAAGTGTAAAAAAAAAAAAAAAAATCCCACTAAATCCACAGTTCCTCAGGTCCACACCCATGACATCTTCAGCAAATACAGCAAGATGGCCTGTCTCCTCTCTTCCATTGAGATTTGGATGGTGATGTATTACTGAAAGGCTATCTGTACCTGATGAGGACTGTAGGATCTTTCCAGCACATGCAGATCATCCTCTCCAAATACTTGTGTAAAGAACAACCTGCTTACACACACCAGAGCCTGACACATGCCTGTCCATGGGCAGCACAGAGAAACTGGGATGCCCTGTGGGATGGTGCTGCAGAGGGAATCTGTTTTCTGCATCTGAAGGTAGTGCTGCGTTTAAAGCTGCCCTTCAATTTCTGAGGCTTGCCAGCCAGCAGGCTCTCAGGGGTGAAAGCTGCTATATTCTCCTGAAATCGCAAATCAAGTAGAAAAGAAAAGTGGCCTGATATCTAGATACTGCAAAAAACACCCCACCTCACATATCTACATAGTGTGCTGGGGAAAAGGTACTGTCAAAAGGGAAGAAGTGTTTTTAGCTGTGTGTGCACCACTCAAACTCTACCCATGTTCCTGCACTTTTCTTGGTACTGGTATTGAAAAAGTGCCTTTGAAAGACCCCTGTAATCAGTAGATGCTCTTGGGGCCATTGCTGGAATTCAAGTAGAGGTTGTGTAGCACTTTCAAAGGCACTTTCATATATTCTGACCTCTCAGCATAAAAAGTAACAAACCCAACTACAAGGATTCAGATCTGGTGGACCCTGGCTTCTTTCCAATACCTCTCAGGCTACTCAAATTGCAAACACGAAATAACATGTTTTTCTCCCCTTAAGGGCAAATAAGACAAAGCTGACCCAATTCAGCAGGAGTCCAAAAGTATTTATTATTGAATCATTCCAAATCCCACTCGGAGAGGGACCATGAATATTCATTTTTGTATGCATGCATAATTTTAAATTGGCATTGCTTTAACATTAGTGAAACATGTTCTTGGTTTAATTGAACATAATCTATTCCCTAACGAAATAAAAATGCTATCTGGGGTTCAATAAACCTATCCAGAGTTGACTACCAAAAAAAAAAAAAAAAGGGGGGAAAGAATATACTTAAGGATAAAAATTATTCAAACAAAGAGTGTACTTATTGGTCATCCTCAAAAGACTTGAAAACATTTGCAGTATTTGCTCTCTGTACCTTGCTAGCAGTTCACACAGGGCCAATGCTTACAGATGGACAGCCTGGGAGCAGCATGAAAAATTCACACGTGCCAGAACTGAGCAGAGCTTTTCAACTTTCATTTGCCAAAGGAAATGCTTTTAAATACTGAATGCAGATATAAAAAAGATGTAGTGATGAAAAATAAACTGCTATCTGCAACAATACCATCTAACAGAAAGTTCTTTTTCCTTTTCCTTCTATAGAGATTAAATCCTTGCCAATGCTATTTCTTATTGTCTAGGTATTTCTCTTAAATACTTATTTCAACACAAAATACACTGCTGTTTGGTTCTTATACCTAAATGTAATGAAGTGTCTGAGCTTTAAGAATCATCATGGAACTTTTTTAGAACAGTGGGAATTTTACTGCTTAAACAGCCTCAGACAAAAAGATGTAAATGTATTACCCAAACTGCCAGAAATTATAAGACTATGTTCTTAATAAAAATAGTGCAAAACACTGGTAGGATAAATTAGCTAGCATGCAATTTGAAAAGATCAGTACCGTGTAAACGCAGTATTTTAAGAGGAGTCCAGTGAGAGAATAACTGTTCAAGAATTATGCCTTAATCTCGAGAGACAGATTTGATGGTCCACACCTAATGGGACAAAGCCCAGTACAAATACCCCTCAGAACCACACGTTTGGGGGAATGGGGTGGGGGTGGGGAGAGAGCAAGCCGGGGGAGAGAGCAAGTGCAAGCGACCACAAGCACGCACTCAATCAGGCATGTGGAATAGGTTCAGAGCAGGTTCATCATCTCAGCCAAAAGCATCAACACTGGGGTAAGAATTCCCAATACCTAAAAATTACCTAAAAATAATTCAATCCCACTGAGAATTCTATTCATCTCATTTGGAAGTTAAACATCTCATCCCTCTCACTCTGCCAAGAAGAAATCGCCACAGGAGAAGTGATAAATTCAGCAGGTTTTTATAACTTCCCTCCATAGCTGCACAGGGAAGGCACAGAAAGTCTGACCCCAAGTATTTTAAACTCAGGGATGGTTGTTGGTGAGGGCAGGTTTGGCTTTAGGAAATGCTCACTCCGTGCCAAAGATGACAACTGCCTGTCTGTCCCTAATCTCAGCAGAGCAGCACAAGAACTGCCCAACAAATTCAAAGACAGCCCAAGTATGAACTACTCAACTCATTAACTATTGCTCCCTATAGACACACTGATTCTTCACTTTGGAGAGAACAGCCCATGCATAATAAATAACAATTGTCTTTGTTGTTTCGAAAGCGAAAGGTTAATTCAGCCATGAACTAATAAAACTATATATAACACAAATTATCCATCAATAAAATGCAACAGTATTAGTGGAAGTTTCAAAGCCCAAAAACCACGGTAAAATGGGTGACAATAAAGGTTCATCTTATATGCAGTGCTGTGGTTTGCAGGACCATTACCTACATTAGGTATTTCTGGGGACAAACACATTGCCTTTTGGAGGCTTGCAATGCATCTTGAACATTTATAATTCTTGATGAGGAGCACTAATGCATTATTAATAACAGCAGGTGGGTAACTTCATTTACAGAGCGATGAGACTTGCTCCCTCTGAGTGGAAGCATTGGATGAGTACAAAGATAACACTCAAGTGACTACGGACGACAGCAGAACTGCCTCCCAACTACTGCGTGTTCTTAGCACACAAAGGATTTTATTTCTTAAGTTGCTCACAAGCAGCTATCAAGGGGGGAAAAAAAAAACAAAACCAAAAAACACAGCCAAGTGAAAACGCTCTCCTATGCCAGTAACGTTGTAAAGCTATGGGAAGCAAAGCAGCAGGGAAAGATAGCCATGCTGTAAAATGGAAAGATACAACTAGTGGGAAATTCCAGGGATTAGGAGCAAACACGGTGAAGTTTACTATCCCCTGTAGAACAACAACATAATGCCAATATAACTAGCAAGGAGGTGGAGAAATTTGCTTATGAGCCCAGTAGCACTCATTATTAAAATATTAGCAGTGACTACCTTTGAAAAGGCTCTCAGCTACTCGCACAGCAGAAAAGCAGAAAAAAACAACTATACATACATCTTGGTGATAATATAAAGAACAAGACAGGGACTTACAACAGTCAGATTCCACCATCAACTCACCCATAAAGCCTGGCATTGCATCACTGAAGAGGTGGCTTGTGCACAGGCAGAGAACAATAAAAACCATGTTTGAATGTATAAACAAAGGATAAAGCACAATAAAAGTGAAGTGGTATTATGTAAATCTGCCATAGCTTTCGCACTAATGCACCACTCTCTTCTGATCTTCTCATCTCAGCAAGAAAACCAGAACAAAACTAAACTCCAGAAGTATAAACTGATTAAAGGCAGACAAGAGGGTGATTTACAAATGATGTTTTAAAGACTGACTATGTATTTTAGAAACAAAAGCAAGAAGGGATTATAGATGCATAAAACAAATAGAATGGAAATTAACTAAGCTCCTCATGCACCCTGTTATATAAGAAAACCAAGGGGCAATTTAACATGAGAGGCAGCACATTTAACTGATTGTCAGGAGACCTTTTCTAACGCTATCTATAAATCAACCCATAGAATTCTCTACCACAAGATATTATACAGACAAATTTTTTCAGCAAGATTAAAAAAGGATTATGTGTTTATGTAAGGAAGAATAACATATGTAGCTGCATTAGTCAGGTTTAAAAATAACAAGAGTGAGCAATTATCATGCTTCAGGACACAAGCTGATCAACAGCAAGAATCAGGAAGATATTTTTCCCCTGATGGGACAGCACTGCAGATTTGGCCAGATAACAATTTCAACAACAAAAGATTGTCTACAGTCACAGGAGGGGTGCAGAATAGGATGAACAAGTTTAAGAACAATAATAAGAAAACCAAGGAAATGGAGAGGATACCACAACAGGGATACATTTTATTATTAGATGTATTATCAATGTATCATAAGATGGCATGTACTTTGCGTGATATGCAGTCAAAAGTACTAAAGGAATCAAATTTCCAAGTCACTGGGAATTATACTAAAAAATTCATGAAGAAACAAGAGCTACCCGATAGCTGGGGAGAGCTACATCAGCTTTTCAGATGCCATTTCAGCAAGGTGTTTAGCATGGATGCAACTGGGAGCAGAGCCTGTCTGCCTTCATGGGAGCTGTCCACACCAGGCACTAGCACAAGAGCATCCTTAAAAGCCCCTATCCAGGAATTAAGGAATAAAGGTCAGAAGTCTATCTAGGGAACAACAAAACAACGGTGATGAACAATAAATATTGTAAGAAACAGGTCACCAGAGTCTATCAGAGTGTTTAATCAAACAAGAGTTATTGGCTGCATCCGGTGAAGTACGTGGAGAAGTGATGGCCTCCAGCCTACCTCACCACGATTCGAGCAGCTGCATTTTTGTCTCCCTCATGTCAGGAAGGAGGCAGTAATTTTCGTGACCTTGGCTCTTTAGTCCCTTGGCAGACAGCCAGTAAGCAGCCCAACACTTTAGAATACCTTTTGATAATACAACATACATATAAATTAGAAAAATTAACAGAAATGAGCTTTGTCAAAGCTACTAACACAAACCTGAGAACTGGCTGCAGGATATCTAAAAGGAGTAATTATGACAAGTGATAAGGTATCAAGGTAGAAGAAAGGGTCCAATGGGATGTGATAGGGATAGTGGCATGACTGCTTCTGTTTAACATCTTTGTTAATGATCTGGAAGAAAAGTTAAACAGCACATTAATTACACTGAGCTATATTAAATTAGGAGGGCCAGGGAGGACAGAAAAATAACACAAAAGGGCTGTAAGCAATTAGAAACTGTTAACACACATTCCTGTGAACTTTAGTACCAGAACTTGGAGAATCAATTGAATGGAATTAAAAACAGAAGAGCAAGAAAAGTGATAAAAGGGCCAGAAGGACTGATTTGCAGAAGATGCACTAATTAAACTCTGCATAACTTGACTAAGCCATGGTTTGGAGATGAAGAATAGAATGAGTTGGTACACATTTAAACACTATTAAACCAAGGATGACTGGAATGTGACCAGTGTTTATAGCAATATATATTCATAGTTCCCTCTATGTTAATTGCAGGGGAATTAGATAAAGTCAAGTTTACACCAAACACGACAAAAATGTTCCTGTTGTTTGAGGTGCACCAGACAGTGTCACAGACTGGATATATCCATCATCTGACTCAACATTGAAGTTTGATGCAATGAACAAATCCACTTTCACAGAAAGATACTGTGAAGGTTATAGAGCCTATGAACAGTATTACCCTGGAATAAAGATATGGATGAGAACTTGGTGAGCATCCTAGAGATAGCAAATCACCCATTTATGCCTTACAGCGGAATAATAGCCAGCATACCTAAGTCACCACATCACAGGCAAATGATAAAAAATTAAAGCAGATTCAAACATGTTACGGTAAGGAAAGAGTGGAAAGTGGAAGGAAAAATGTTAATCTTACAACAGGGAGGACAGATTTGAGCACAGCCAGTTTTTCATGAAGGATGCTGCGATGCCTCACACTAAGGTAAATCAACAAATCCATCTCTGCGTTGGCGCTGATGCAGAATTAAAAGGATGTACTTGTATGCTGTCAGGTCACATGGCCAGAAAAGATCAGACTTGTTCTAACCTGGCAGCATGACGGTAGCGGATCAGGGCTCTGGAGAAGCAACAATCTTGCTGACTGCATAAAAGATGAGGCTGGGCAGCCGTGAGATCTCATCAAGCTTTGACCTTCACTTAGGCTGGCTGCATTGTCTTCTGTTCCATTTAGCAGTACTCTTAAAGAGCAAAGAGACAGACACTATTTCTATAGATCCAATTATACTCTTGACTAGAAACAAACCAAGGAAGGCAATCTGTAAGTATCAGTCTTCCCACCAAATGCACACAGGGTTCCTATAAAAATCATTTTATTTAGTTCAAAGATTGTGTTCTGGCTTTCCTATCTCATTTGCACCTGTTTCTTCACCTCTTTCTTGTCTTTTTTTTTCTAATAGCTAGAAGACATGGATGAATCACATATTATTTTAGTAACAACTCACTAACAACCCTACCCCAAAGAAGCAAAAATTGGAGAGTGTAATGTGAGTCTGAAGAGTGCATTAGCAATTCCTCGCTACCCTGCCACTGCAGGAGGTTTGAATATTTTGATAAACTCATATTTACCCTAGTCCCTCAATGCCAGTGGCAGAGCAATGAGAGAATATGGTTGGTTGCTGCAGTGCTACTGGGGCTCAACAGTGCAACAGTAGGGAACGGGATGCACTGAGACTGAGACACTCTGCCAGGACATAGTGTGTGTGGGAAGGGAAAAGCTGGTTTCTCGCCCACCTATGCGTCATGATGCCTACTTCTAGCCAGTTCCGTATGCCTTCCTATTTATTCAGTCAAATAATATTCATTATTAAAAATATGACTTTTCCTATATATGCGTATCTATAAACAGCACACATCTGTCTATATGTGAGAAGACACACACTTCCTCATCTCAATTTTCCTACCTTTTGTGCCCTTCTGTTCTCTCTCAATATTCCTCGCAGATACGCTTGGAAATTGTCAAAAGGCAATTAACACAACTGAACGTAGATGGAGACTAATGTTTTAACTGCAGACAAGAATATTTGGGGAAATGGGGAAGAAAAAGAAAGGACAAGCACCAAGAGCTCCTATCTCTATGTATGCCTTGTGCTGTGCAATGTCAGCATTAGCAGAATCCACTTTATTCCCCTTGGTGGGAGGTAAGCAGAACAAACACATTGCACATGCTGGTTCATGTAGTGGTTAGTCCCAAGAAAAAGTATGTTTGTAAGTACTGAAATTCTACTTTTCACACAATAGTAAATTTAAACATATGTCTTTTCCTCCAGTGCACATGCAGGAGGTAGGACAGCTGATTTCCTGAACTTTACACGTCAGCCCCTTAAAATAAATCCTCCATTGACCACTGCCACTGAAAAGACTACTTAAAAAATGTCTCGTCAAGGAAATGTTCGCTTAAAGGCCATTATGCTGTTATGAATCAAAATTCCAGATGCTAAACAAATGCCAATTAGCAGTATTAAAAAAACAGATGCCCTGTTCTGAGTGAGTACCACTGCCTGGTGTTTGAAAGGAAAAAAACTGCCCAGAACATGCTAGAAACCACCGTCCTATTGAGAAGACAGCTTTTAAATAGCTTTTCTGAGAGGCAAACTTAAAAAGCTGTAAAAGCAACTTATTATGAAAGTCTCAGCATAATTTTCCATCAGTATGGAAGAAGGTTAAGCTGTCCCCTGCCTTAAGCTGCTTTCTGTTAGAAATCCAAGCAGCGAGTAGAAGAGGTATGGCATAGAGTCAGGTCCATGGAAAGAAAAACTGAGACAGCACTACACTGCAGCTGCCTGTAGCCCTCCAACCTATGCAGTAGGTGTCAATGTTTGGAAAAACAAAAATGCAAGTTTTCTTATTATTAATCTCCTTTATATGTACAATAAATCCCTGTCAAATAAAGATGACTTCACACACACACATAAATTTAAAGCCATTATAGGCACTCTTTACATCCTCCACTTGAAACTCTTCTCAGACCACTGATCTGAGACTTCCATGAGGCACCCAAGTCATCTTACCTACTTCTGAGAGCTGGGAAATTCTTAATATAAATCAAAGGAAGAAACATGATTCCTCCCCATCTTATCATCCACCTATTAGATGTGTGCCAATCCACAAAGTTAACAGGGTATTTTATTTCAGTAGTTTTGGCTCGAGCTCATCTGTATTCTTAGGCAATCTGACTTCTAATTGCAGCTTGCTCTTTTAAAGAGATCAGAAGTTGGCACGTTTTAAAACAGAGTGATCTCAGCCCCCACCTGCACCACAACCTGCTAAGGCGTAACAGCATATAAATGGGCTATTCAGAGCAAAACCTACAAAGCCAGAAGCCTTGTCCCTATGAGAAAGACAGGAGGGTGCATTATGCTCCTGGGTATACAGGTGGCCAGGCAGACAAAGAAGTGTAATACCAGCTACACGTGGCACAAATAGCTTCTAGTTTTTTTGCTGGTTTATGCCCAAGAAAGGCAGCCATGTACTGCTTCCTGAGCCTATTTGCCAGAGTCCTAAAAGCCCAATACACTGCCAAGGGAAATGAGAAACATTCTGCAAGGTTCTTGTTTTGAAAGGGAGCAGGAGCTAAGAAGTGTTAGAGAACTATTAGAGAAGAATTAGGGAAACATTAAAACATTACTTAAAAGATAGGATCAACATCTAAAAAAATGTACAAAAATGAAGAACAAACTAAAAAGGAGGCATATAAAACAAACAATATAGATAGTAATCAAACACTTCTGAAATGTAGCTTGCAGCTGTTAGATGAAGACTATGACAATGCATATATACATAAAGGCTAGGGCAATTACTTATAGATGAAGACAAGGAAGTCAGAGAATTTCTTATAAATGAAGGCAAGAATAGCTAGGACTTTTGAAGACTCTCAGAGTTCAGAAATCCTCCTGGAACTGTGTGGACCATGGGTTCAGCATAAAAGTCTCAGAACTTGACATAACAGAATATTCTTGTGACAACTTCACATGCAACTAGACCAAGACCCTTTTTTCCCCCAAGTACCACCCAGAAAACAGGTCACTGAAGTGATAAAGGACAGTTCATAGAGTCACAGAATAGCTGAGGTGGGAAGGCACCTCTGGAGATTGTCTAGTCCAAACCCCCTGCTCAAAGCAGGGTAAACTACAGCAAGATGCTGAGGACTGTGTGTCCAGTCTGCTTTTGAACATATCTCCAGTGAGGGAGGCTCCACAACCTCTCCAGCCAACCTGTTCCAGTGTTTGATCACCCTCACAGTGAAAAAAGGTTTTTCTTATGTTTAAATTGAATTTCTTATATTTCAATTTGTGCTCACTGTCTATTGCCTAAAGAGCCTGACTCCGTTGTCTTTATTCCCTTTCATCAGGTATTTATACACATTGCTAAGATTTCTCTCAGTGCTTTCTCTTCTCAAGGCTAAGCAATATGCTTTAACCGCTACTTCAGATATTTTTTGAACTACAGGCAAATGTGATTCATGGTCTTTCAATAGATATTAGAAGTTCAAGTTTTGTTCTGACAAGAAAGCCTTTACAAAAGAAATATTCTTCACAACGAGGATAGTCAAACATCAGAACAGGTTGTCCAGCAAGGCTGTGCAGTCTGCATCCTTCGAGGTTTTCAACACCTGACTGGAGAATGCCCTGAGCAACCAGATATAAGTTGGTCCAGCTTTGAAGAGGGGGATAGATCACAGACTTCCAGAGGTCCCTTCCAATCTATATTATTCTGACTCTGAAAAGGGACCAAGTATGGATACCCAGTATATTCACTGCTTCCTTGGTCCCTTTTTCAATTCCAATAAATCAAGAGTTTACAGGTTTATTTTTAAAATGACACAATATAGGATTTAATCAAAAACCAAGTTTCACACACATTCAGATCTGAAGTGAGCTAGGAAGTCTGCTTAAAAGGGATGAGTGCTGTCTAAAGCAAAGCAAGAACATATACATTAAGGTACAGAAATGGTACTCATGTCCACAGAGAAATATACAAAAACCCCAGCTTTCACTAGGTAATTCTCCTGGTTTTCCTCAGGTTTTAAAGTTGGCAGATTACTTGCCAAAAATAAAGAGGGGTATGAAAATACTTGCGATATTAAAGTTAGGTATTTTAAAACACGAACAAATATTGTTAAAAAATTACGGAGCACCTCACTTTAACTTGAAGCATTTGCCCTCAGTCTAATAATAGAAAGGCCTTTGTGCTCTTGGATACGCTGACCAAAGACTGACATGAACAAGAAAATCTGGACTCTAGCTGAAAAAGTCTTATGCAGACTCACAGCCAACCAAATTCACGACAAAAGCTGAATAGCTAAAGAGCAATGAACACACCTGCAGAAATTTCATCAGCTTCCAAATAAACTATAAAGCCATTTCAATTCTCTATGGACTTCAGTGGCATGAGGGACAATAACATGCTATCACCAACGTAAATGAACTCTTTTCCTAGTCAAAATTGAATATGGAATGCAATCCCTGGTGGCAACTTCAAAAGTCTTTATATAGGTCGCTGCCCACATTAACACTGGTAAGTTTCGCTATTTGCAACTTTAGATCAAGGCAAGGAAAATAAGCAAGTTACAGATCTACCAGAAATCTCATTGATAATACATGCCAGTTGATAGCAATACTCAGGCTTTTTTGTTTGGTTGGTTTGGTTTGTTTTTTTTTTTTCCCCCAGAGCTTAGCTGTATACTGTGATATTTTCATCTCCTCCTCCTATTCAATAAGAAAAATTCCTCCTTTGCAGGAAAGGCACACTTACGGGCACTTTGAAAGGAGAAGTATTCGAAGCATCCATGGAGTTGGTTTTCTCAGAGGTGCTGGTCCCGGAGATGCTCCGTCTGCGAGGAGATCTCTCTGCTGGGACCTCTAAGAAGAGAAGAAAAAGAAGGTGAATGGATGCCGGGGGGTGGGGAATAGTCAGGTTATATGCTCTGTAGGACAGATGCCTCAGCAAAGTTTCAAGTGCATTACTAAACTGCTGAATTACACTCACCTATTTTTCTATATCTTATTTACTTACTAAATTACAATGGCATTCCCACTGACATATTCAAGGTTGTGAATCTAACTTGATTGTAGGCAATAGGCAATTAAAATAAAAAAAAGGTGGTAAAGATCAATGGCCAAACATATTTAGTATTCTATTACTGTTTGTGAGACAGTATTCAGAGAACTTTAATCTTTTTTAGATTTTTTTAAATATTTTTTTTACTTAAGCAATGCAGTAATTAACTAAAATCAAGACACAGGGAAGCTCAATTTTAGTCACAGCTGAACACAATTTGAGAAAGGTCTAAGTTCGGTCTTATATGATCACACTACTTGCTCAAACCATGCAACCAGCAGAAGACTCATAACTGTCCGGGTAATATGACACATATATCTCTGCAGATTAAAAAAAAAAAAAAAATAGGTCAACTTCTCCTCATTCTGGCAATATGACCTTACTAAGATATGACTTTGGCATCTTAAATCCATGCAGGCTGATCTGACGAGCACAAATATTCATAAAAGACGCACTTATCTTTTTCTACTATAAATACTAGAATAATAGCATAATAAAGTATACACACTATTAAAAATCTCCACACAAACACACATATACTGTACATATATGCATTTTTATATATAGCTAGATACACATACATATAGATACCTTTATCACAACTGCTGCCCATCTCCAGCTCAATTGCCAGACTTAAAGGCATCCAGCTTCACAAAACATCCCCCAACACAAGGAGGGAAAAAATCACTTCCTAGCAGAAAGTCCATTGTTATCTTCCGAATCTTAAAGAAAAGGAGTAAGCTGTGACTCCAGATAGTGACATTTTGACTCCTGCCGTTATCCTTTCAAGAGACAGATGCAGCTTAAACTTCCATTTCTGGCCGCCTGGCCCTGGGGATCCGTGCTACTTCCACTTAAGAGAAAGCTGGGTCTCTCCGTTCCCCCTCCCTTCCCACAGCTTGCAGAGAGCAAGCGAGCAAGCGAAAAAGAAACACAGGACTGCAGCTATTCAATCAATCGCTCCGACTGCACATCCTCATTAGTTACTTTCAGGCTATTAACAGACGCCCAACTGCCGGCTTCCCTCCGCTACAGAAAATTTCACTGTATATCCTGATTCATAGCAGCAAAAAAGGTTTACAGAGATAGACTGACAGCTGGTGCCACGAGAACAGTGTTTCCCTCAAAATAACTGAAGAAAAAATAAGAAAAGCCTTCTTCAGGGATAACACTACTTGTGATGTCTTTGCATACCGGATTTTGATTTCACCAGAGTTATAATACATATCTCCCATGGATGCTTGAAGAATGACAAAATGGAGCATACTGAACAAGAAGCTAAGAAATCTGGACCCTGCAGTATTAGTGTCTCGCACTGTAGATATTTATCTTTTAAAAAATCAAACCGCTACCATTCAGCCTCTCAATCTGCTTGTAACCATCAATGAGGAAAGAACTGCTAAGAGGGAGAACAGCCTCCTGAACTGGGCAAACAAAGTCTAACACACAATGTAGCTACCACTGGAAAATGGGCAGGGCACAGCCGCTCGCTGCCGACCATGAGGATGATGCACAAGCCCTGCTTGCACCGACCAAGTAAATCACAGTCTGCCACAGCTTTCAATAACTGCGATAGAGCAATACTGCTTTCCGGGAGATTTCCCCTTTGGCTGATGAGCAGCATCGGGCACTTTCTATTACATCTAAAGAGACATCGTCTGTTCCAGTGCTGGAGGGCAAGTCCCTGTCAGGGCACCTTTAGAGAACAAAGTGCTTGGAGCAGGGCCAGTGCTAGACCAAGGTTTTTGAGTAACGGTCAGTCACACTATCTCAGGAGCCTTTCCAGAGGTTGCTAGTTTTATCTGAAGATGCGCTCTTTTATACCTCCAGCCTCCTCCCCCCACCTCTACGAAGGGAAACTTATTTTCTGCAGCACCTGTAAGTACTGCTTTCCCAAAGAGAGCTGTATTACGTTGGATTTAAATGATTGCTTCTGCTGTTCTCGCTGTAAATGTAATGAAAGCAAATGGGAGTGATATATTCACTTGCAACTGGGGACTAAAGTGAGCACCTTTTATTTTACATCGAATAGTAATGCGTAACATCATAGGTTTGGCTTTCTCCACTTCTCACATATAGGAAATCACATCAAAGCTACTTCAGTAATTTAACACAGTCTGTTAACTTTGCTGAGTCATGAATGAAAACAGGAGCCTGAATTCCCTACTGTTTTCAACAATAGGTTCTGCAGGAGTGGCAGTTTAGGAGAAAGTTTAAGTTTAAACCAAATGGACTTAAAAAGCTACAACAAGGAACATGCCTGTTGCTCCTTGCCTTCCCTCTTCCCCCCACATCCACCCAGCAGCAATTCAAGTTCTCTGCAAATAAAACACTGAGATTCTACCGGTAAAATGAGTTTCTTCCGCTCTCAGACCATCACAGAAGTCTATCAAACGGGAAAGGGAAAATGAAATATTCACAAGGTGCCCACAACGAACTAAAAATAAAACGACATTTCCCTCTCTTCTCCTTCCAAAAAAACAAGAGCAAATAAACATGCTCAGTCCCCAGGAAAAAGAAGACCTAGATACAGCAAAATTGTCGAGATATGTTAACTGGAAATCAAAAGCTAAAGCAACCTGCTATGATGCCTGTAGAACAGTATTTCTGCTGAGTTGTGTAAAAAAAATCTATACTGTCATCACCAGGCAAAAAATGAGACGGTTCCCTCCCCTGCTCCACAAGTAATGCTAGAGGCTACTCTTGCATAATCTTCACCTGCTGTAAAAATCGATGCACCTCTCATCGGCTTAGTATTAAATTACAACTGCTTTCTGCATTGCTCACTCTCAGGGACCAACACTACAGATAAATCACATTGTTTCTATGGATAAACAATCTGAAACCCTTTTCATCCACTCTCAATTTCTGGGAAGAAAATGAGGAAAAAAAGAAAAAAAAAAGGGATAGACAGATCTTTCCCTTTTCAACCTTAAAAAAATAATCCATCAAACAAATGAGTTGTAAACATCCCTGTGGGACACTTTTAATTTATGACCTCATATTGGTGATATGCAGTAGTATTTACGTAAATAAACATTTATGCAAATATTTACACACTACATAGAAATAGTCAGTTACGAATTAGCTGAGCCAATTACTCAGCAATGGCAGATGCCTCTGAAGAGGGAACTGCCCAAGGATACAATGAAGGTAGGTCTCTTTTTACATCTTCATATTGCACCACTCTCTACCCTCTGCAACACCAAAGCTTGTTTTGTTGGCCAGAAGGCAGGTTTGTGTAAGACAAGTGCCACTTACTACTATGAGTAGTGGTGATGATTGACCTCCTTTGAAGGTAACTGTCTTGGCCACAGCGGCATAGCCTCAATGACCTCCAGTCAGGATGCGGCTCTCAGACTCGATCTGAATTTCCTATTGCTGGGTGCTCTGGCCACTTGAAATCCGAAACCTTGCTGTTGTGGGAGTTTGTATTCTACTGTGAAGAGCTTTTTCTTAGGGTGGGAGAAGTAGAAATGAAATAAACCTCCCAGCTTTGCAGGACAGTGCTTGCTACTCTATCTCCATTTTTCTGAATTCGGAATGGATTGCAGAAGGGCAGGAAAAACTATCAGGAACAAAGAAACATCCTCAGGGGTTAGTGTGAAAAGAATTAAGATATTGAACTTGCAAATAAGGTCACAGAAACAAAGATTACAGGGGTGTCCGTGACTTTGCAAAGGGCAATGCAATGAAAGTATTGCACAAACTCAGTGGAACTTGCATCAAGACTGTGGCACCTTCCTGGGTTTGTGTCCTCCCAGGACTGACAAGAACATCTCCAGATCTGAGTTCCTGCTATGGAGTCCAGGAGGTGACTGTAAAGCAGTCCCAACGACCTACCTGGAGATGTGGAAAAAGGGGTAAGCACGCTGGCAAGCGTAACTCCTGTCATTACTCGTAAGGGGCTGGTACTGGTCTCTGTCACAGTGAACAACAGGTGAGACCATCTACTCCAGGCTGGCAGGTCCTACATTTCTATAATAAAGTTCTCAGCCTGGTCACATTCTGCACACCAGCCTTTTATCGGTGGTGACTTAGCAGCTCATAATTATCAATCAATCAAAAGTCACAGTCAATAATCAAAGTCAATTTTATCAGTTGTGACTTTTAGCTGTTCATAACAACACACGGCTTAGCACTGACCAATTATCTGCTACCACATTCTTCACTCTGATGTGTGAGAAAGATTTGGATTTGTGAAAGGCTATGTTTACCATCCACTGGAAAAAAAAAAAAATCCATCCTCAAATTCATTCTTCAGGTATCTTTATTTGGTATCTTTGTGTTGTCTTTACTAGGAAGGGGGCAGACTGCTGGTGTATATTACTTACTGGTTAGGAAAATAAGAGAAAGATTCTATAATAAGATTTCAGGGATTGGGACTTCCTTTTGTTTTGTCTGCACACATCCTGATATGATGGTACCTTGGTCTGCGACTAGAGGAGATAGAGAATATGATTCATAAAAAGAATCGATTCATTCTGCCATTCAAGTCTAGCTTAATTACAGGCATTTGCAAAATACAAAACCACCTCAATATGACCAATTACCTATCCAGAACCAAGCGTTCCCAAAGACTGCCTTTCAGGTGCACTTGTATTAAAATGTCCCCAGCTGAAACAAAACAAACCCCCACCCAAATATTTTCACCCCCTTTATATAGCTGCCTTGGCACTCCCCATGAGAAAATGGTAATTGCTGCTGGTCAGAGCATTAGCTGAACAATCAAACAATCCTGCAATTAGCCTCTTGTCTGAAGGAAGGATCAGTAAGCTACACATACTATACCCCATTTTTTTAATGCAAAAATTGTTGTTGTTTTAAATGTTGTAGCACTCATGCAGCAATAGCTACCACAGTGGACAAACAATCTAAATATTTACTTTTTAGCTATGCCTTTTAGAAATTAATCTGCCTGGACAGGTTATTGCACATTTCAAATATGGTAATGCCTAGAGGCCTCTTACCAGAATGCAGCATGGCTAGACTAAGTACCCAATAGGCACCATTTCTGCCCCAAATGCCTCTAGTCTTAACTTGAAACAAGGCACTATTAGAGTGTGATAAACCCTACACAGAAGTCAGGAGGGAAGAAGTACGTTAAGAAAATAACCCTTCATGGGCCTCTGTGTCATTATTTATTTTTAAAATAAACTTGTACTAAAGGAATTATCCCCAGACAAATAACCAAATTCTAGGGGGGTGAAAATAAAAGAGTATCTTGAAGAAAAAGTTGGAAAAAAAATCTTAGTTATTGGTCCTTTGTAAGAACAGGAAAGACAAGTGTTTCTCTCAAAGAGGACAGACAGAAGAGACCCTACTGGGGATATGGCAATGGAATAGAAAGAACTAAAGGATTTCAAGGCCTCCTTCAACACTATTTTCTACTCTGTCAAAAGACCAATTACTCTTATGGATTAACTACAAAAGAAATACAGAATAAAAACCTGCAGCACTTGACTTTTTGCGACTTAGTATGTCTTTTACAAGCACACTTAAAGAAATATTAGGCTCAAATCTAAGCTTGGAAGAGTTGGAGCACTTACGGGTTTGCTGTTGGCAGCTAGTTTTTGAAGTTGTTACTCACAGATGTAACCACCAGTTGAGTGGTTTACTACAGAGACAAACAGAGATTCAGTATTTGTATCATGGACAACAGGAACTACAGAGCTTGTTTCTTAGTTTACAAAGACAGAACACTAAAACTTTTAGCTTGTAGGGAAGGAAAACAAACCAAAACAGAGATACTGCCTTTCTGCTCTGCTACATTTTTATTAACTATTTTCATTGTGAGTTGCTGGCCACCTACCACAGCACATAAATAATTAAGGTGCTTGTTTGATGGTTTGGTCTCCTCCTATACACATATATTAAAAAAAAAAATTAAAACCCAACATACATATATATGTAATTTAAAAAAAAAAAGTTTTCTATGCATGAATGAATATTCATCAAGTGGAAATATGCAGATGGACTAATTCAAGTACTTTCATTCCAAATAAACTACTGTGTTGAGCCTATTAAAAAGGGAGTATCTAATTCACTTTTAGAGCCTTTTAAAAATAAATAAGCATTTCAACAAGTACAAAAATTCAACATGCTCCAATGCAGTTTATGATATATTAGTACAGCATATACATTCAGTAATATTATGGCACGCACAACTTAGTTATGACAGAAAAGACTATTTTTGTCTCATTGACTCTTTAGGGTTGTTTCAGAGTGCTCACGTGACAGCACTAACGACAAAGAGATCTCGTTGGGCACAGTCAGTATTTACTTACGGATTCTTCTACCCTGGTGAAAATACATACCAGCTGACAAAATTAGTGTCAGTAATGAAAAGCAGAAAGATAGAAAGCATTAGGAGATATGTAAGAAGGAACAACAAGAAATGTCTGAACAGCATCTTTCAGATTAGTATTACCTAATGAAATAGGAATCCTCATATAAAAATAAATAAAAATATTAATGTTTTATCTTGGAATAAGCATTCTCTCTCATTTTACTCACTTGGGAAGAACTGAGACTTGGGCCCAATTCACAGACTGTCATAAAAATTTAATTAAATGCCTATGTAAGAAGTTTAGGGTAAAACCAAACTCAAAAACCCTGATCAGTTTTAAGTCCTGAAGTCCAAGTTCATGCTCTGACTAAAATACATTATGCAAATTCTAGAAGGTATAACTTATAAGGAGAAAATTGAAATTTGCAGTGATAGCTTTTCCACATTTATCAAGACAACTGGATAGAGGGAAAAAAGCCACAAGAAGATACACAACAGGGAGAATGCAACCAAGTCACAGTGTACTGAAGTGCACAAAAGCTACCAAGCCTGGAAAGGGAAATACAAAGGAAACTCTGCAAAACTCACTGGCTATAGAATACCCATCATCAAACAACTGCTAGATACCAATTATGATCAAAAACTCTCCCAGTCCATTAGCAGGGATTTTAAAGGAAGATACTGTGCTTTAATAGGGATTAGGTCGATCAGACAAGTCTTGCAAGATGATCCAGGTAAATATCAAAGATTTTTAATTTACAGATAGGTAGTTCTGTTGGTGTTAGCCACTTGCATTGTGCTGGCATATAAAAAAAGTGTAACTGAATCAGTGCCCAGTTCAGAGGGTGCATAAATGACAGTTTAAGTCACTTAAAAGACATTTAAGTCATTGATTCCTAAAGGACTTTACAGTCTGAAAGACAACACCTAACATGCAAAGCAGATGAATACACAGAGGAGGCTGGAAGAAAGGGCAAGAATATCATAGGAGAGAATAATTTTTGGCTTTCAAGTACTGATTCAGTACTCAAAATTTCTTTTTGCAGAATGTTCTGAGGAAACTGTACATGGCATTTAGTGAGTACATCAGCTGTTACTAGGCTGATGCATTTGCTTTGAGGTGGAGGAATGAATTCTCCAGCTCTGCAAACGTGAGTCAGAAATGAAACAGATGCACGTCCCTAAACTGTTCAACATATCCTCTACATGATGTGTGCAGCCATACAGAATTTGGAATAGTTGCCCCTTTTTAACCTCCTCATACATCAGCTTCTAAAGCCTCTTTTAGTGGTTGACTGTATGCACAGCAATACAAATTGCCTGGACAACCGTGCCAACACAAAAGCAGACACAAGGAGCTACTGCACATGACCTGGAGATGCTGATGTCCTCGTTAGTTCCTAATGATCTTGGACTGCCCCTGCTAATTCAAATTACCTTGTGTTTGCTGCAGAGAGGTTGCACACAGACAATTAAGGCAGATCAGCTGATGCATGGTAACTTGTTCCTGCAATGTAATTTGTTTAGATGCTTATGACTTAGACACACATTAATATGATATCAATATTTATTATCCTCATTATTAAACAACAGCCTTAAGCCACAGCTTTCAAAAATGATCTTTTTACTCTCTGCGAAAGGGCTGTGAATCAAACCATTCTCTAAAAAGCGATCCTTTGCTCTGGTTATTGGGATATTCCCACAAGTGACTGGCTCTTGGGTGCACCAAAGATCAACAGCTCTTCCCTCCTCCTCTCAATGGGCCAGAAAGCTGCTCTAAGCTTCAGTACCTCTTGCTCTCTATGGCAGGATTTTTGCCCTGAGCAGTTAAGAATTAGTGTTATGGACACACAAAAAGAAAAAATCCCAAGGTACTGCAGACATCTGAGGGATGTCACTGAACCTTAAATATGGCTCCAGAGTTAAGACACCATTTGGGAATTGGTATCTCTTTAAGATAAAAGAAAAAAGGTAATTTAAATAAAAATACGTACTTGGAAGCAAAAACTGCTACCTTGAATAGCTCAGCTTTGTGACACCCTTCAGACTCCAGTCTGAATAAATACTTCCTGGTGTTTCTGGGGTGAGATTTAGGAGACATCTTGAGGATCTCTTGGCTTGGAACAAAATGTGAATGCAGGCATATGTGTTAAGGGGGGTAAAATCTCAGTCTCTTGAAGAGCAGCCCCAGTGCCCAGCCCATGCATACTCTTGTCCTTGTTCACATCTGGTGTGATATTCCCAAAAAAGGCCACATCACATGGTGATGAAGTGTTAGCAAATCAAAATAGACTCTGTGGGACATCCTTACTTTCC
>VYZV01023813.1:174319-220393 GCA_013401275.1 Pandion haliaetus
TTTTCTCCTCATCCCAGCGTAGCCAGGCAAGGGGGTGGGGGGTGAGTGAGCGGCTTCATGGTGCTTTGTTACCGACTGAGCTGACCTGAAACCACGACAGCCTCTCAGACAAAATCCACTTAAGTCAGTTTACTTGGACACAAAGAACACCACTTACCAGCACAGAAGTTGGCTTATACTTCCCTTGCAACATAAAGATACATCTAACTGAATCTAACGAATGCTTCAAATTCTCCATAATAGCAACCTATGTCTTAAGAGACCTCCCTTTACATTGTATTTCCTTGCTGCATATGAACTGCTTTGAGTATACACCCTAACAAGCAAGCAACCCTGGCAAATTGGCATGCCACCTGATAGAGGGGTGCCTTGCCTACCCTAATGAAAACCAGCAGCTTCTCGCACTGTACTGGGGCCTGGCCTATGCCTATCGAACCATAGTTCAGCACTCTCAGAGGACTATGGTTGAGGCAGGGACGCAAACTGCATTTGAGGACACCATGCTTGAGATAGGGATGCAAACAACAACCACAATAATTGCCCCAGTAGTAAAAAAGAAATAGCGGACAAGAAGATCAACGGGTCCATATCCTCGATGAGTAAGGGAAGAAGAAGAAGAAAGGTTTGATCTAGAAGCCAGTCCTTCAACAGAGAAATTGGAGGAAGGAGTAAGAGAACTTAGACAGGAAGCAGAAACTACCTGGTCTGACCTCCTCAGAACTTTGAGACATGCGGAAAGACTACAGTCACCAGCCAGGTGAGTGGATTGCTACCTGGCTGCTCCGATGCTGGGATAATGGGGCTGACAAACAGACAATGGGACTCATTTCCGAAATAACCTCATAAGCTCCTGGGCAAAGAAACACGGTATTGAGTGGGTGTAACACATGCCCTATCACCTGCAAGCATCTGGAAAAATTGAGAGATATAATGGACTGTTAAAGACTATGTTGAGAGCGCTGGGCAATGGGGTATGGAAGCATTGGGATACAAATTTAGCAGAAGCCACTTGGCTAGTTAACACCAGAGGATCTGCTAACCGTCCTGGTCCTGCCCAAACAAAACCCTCACATACTGTTCGAGGAGATAAGGTCCCAGTAGTGCACATGGGGAAGTGGCTGGGGAAGGCAGTGTGGAGGCACTGCTCCTCCCATGGGAAAAGGTAAACCCATTCGCGGGATTGTCTTTGCTCAAGGACCTGGGTGGGTAATGCGGAAGGATGGGGAGACCCAGTGTGTGCCTCAAGGACATTTAACCTTGGGGGAAAAATAATCTGTGATGTGAGTTGTATGTTGTAGGAAGTAATGTAGCAGGAATGACCTGAACCGCAGAAGAGTGAACTTCGCAAGGAACCAGACAAGTACAATGGTGACCCAAACCAAGCCGGTGTTGGTGCCCAACAATCGAACATACTACTGCTCCTGTCCTGACCATTCACCTTGACAGATGAAGGCATCCAGTACCTGAGAGAGTTAGCAGTGCTGGAAGTCATCTACAGTGATCTAGATGATGAGGAGGTCTCTAAAGATCCAGAGGATGTCCTGTGTACACGGGCCATGTGGAGAAAGGTGAGTCAAGGTGCCCCAGCGTCATATTCCAAAAGCTTGGCAGCAAAGTATTGCCCAGATATGGAAACACCAACTCTTAGAATTATAGATATGCTTTTCAGGTTGAAGAAAAACAGCTGTCAGAAGCCTATGAAGCTACTTGCTAAGGAGCTGAATTTTAAACTATTTTTAAAACACATCTTCAATGTTGCCATAATATTTTCCTCCTGAACATTCTAACACAACACAAACAAGGTGTCTTTTTTTAGAAGGATGTCTGCCCCAGTTGCCTCTTTAGATCCCAGTATTGTTTTCCTGGCAAAACTGATGCAAGACTGTAATGCTGTAGGGGTTGGAGATGAATCCTTCATGCTGCTGACTGTACCTGCCCACAAAATTAAGTTTTGCTGAGTCTAAGACTATACACCTCTATACTTTTTTCCTCCAGGATGTATTAATAAAGAGATGCTTGAGGACAGCAGGAAGACTGGAAGTCAAACCATCAGCTGAAGATCAACAGAGTGATCAAGACATGTGCCTGCACCCACACCACAGAGAATGTCCAGCATTGTATAAGGAAAGAAACTTGGTTCTATCCAGAGGCTGAGGAGGTAAGCACAGAAGGAACCATCATGCTGCTCATGTACAGCAAGAAGGATGCAGTCTTAAATGATCTTTAAAAAATTAATGTAATTGAAGAATAGGCAAATTACTGTGATTTTGGTTCTTGGGGATGTTAACCCTATGTAAGCCTGTTCCAAAAATCAGAAGAACTAGCAACAGGAACGTTTTACTACTATGGGTCAAACTGTCCTGTTATTATGGTCCACTTTCCCATGGAAAAACACTTCGCCAACATTACAAAACAGTGACCTAACCAGAAGCACTAAGAGTTCTGACACAACTGTTTCTGCTGGAGAGAACTGCTGGATTTTCAGAACTTCACTGATGAAGCAACCATGGTTTTTTTTTTTCCATTCCCACACCAACTTAGTTACATTTTTGTACTCAATCCAACTTCAGGTATCCTCAGCATAGCCAAGGGATTCTGCTAAGTTATGCTGCTAGCAGTACGGTAGTTTATAAGTATCTATTAATGACTACTCTAAAAACATTAAGCTAATTTAATTCCAAATTAGGGCCAAGACATTATTTACAGTCATCCACTCTGGAGTGCATTTGCAAACTGTGAGCCGTATGCTTCACGTAAACAGACATCTTGTATTAAAAGTATGAATACATCCAGCTATATATTTAATGAGCAGTATGTAAAGACTAATTAATTTCTGATGCCAGTATTCGTGCGATGACTTTTTTCCCCAAGAATGTGTTCATGAAGAATACCTTCTATATTCCTTCCCCCTGACCAAAAACATTGGGTGTTCAAAACAAAGAGCAGACTAAAAATGTCTTGAAAAGAAGGAGCTGTAAAAACAAAACAAACCCCACACTTTCCCAGATTTGTCAAGCACAAAAATTGGTATGGAAGCCCTTGCTTAGTAACACTGTGAAAGTGACAGCTTGAAATGAATTGAATCTCAGGCTCTTCAATTTAAAAGAGGATTTCTGAGCTAGCATCTTTGCTAGAAATTTTATGTTAGTTCTAAAGTTATTTAACATTAGAAATGTTACTTTAATGCTAAGACTGAAAGAAAAATTAAGAAGCCCTGAGAGGTGCCAAACCTTCAAGAATAGATGAAGAACATGAAAAAGATCTAATCCCCTACACGCTGACCCCAGTTATATCACCTGCTTCACACATCTGAAGATCCAGCCCAGAAATCCAAGAGCTCTTCCATCTTTTAAAGTAGTATGAAAGAGGAATGGGGAGTGATTCTTTTAACTTTGATACTGTGAGGACTGAAATTGCCAGTGTCTCAAGTGATATCAGCATCACACTGGTTTTCTCAACAAGAATTTCCAAAAAATGCAAACTTCAAATATAAGTACAGCTTAAACATGACCAAGACAAAAGTTAAGAAGAAAATTATTTTTGTAGAGCTAATGGAAGGAAAATAGCAAAAACAAATACAAATATTTGCTGACTAAAAAAAAAAAAAGAAAAAAANGGAGCACAGCTTGCTTCCTTCTGTCCCCCAGACCTACATCACCTAGTAGTAGACCTAGAAAAATCAACCCTTCCAAGCAAGGATGCTTTGCTGGCTGTACTTCCAAGTCTCTCGGGTACTAAGAAGAAAAAAACAGTAACTGCCCAGAAATGACACTGCAGGCAGGCAGTAAACTGAAGCACCTGCTCCTCCCTGCCCTGTCTCTAAAGGCAGAAGTCTTGCTTAAGCAGTTCAGGTCAGTACCACTGCTATTTTACAGATGATCTTAAAAGTCCTTCATATTTTACCTGTTCTAAATCATTATAAAGGAGCTTTATTAGACAGACAGACAAGGAGAAGCACTTAACATATGATGGATTTATCAGAAATTATATTGGAACACCATAGAAAAAGTATCTTTTAAATAATTCTTCCCAATGCTTGTAATGTAACTGATAGGGACAGGTACAGTACAAAGGGTGAGCAATCTGACAGGGTATTACTATCCTCAAGGACTCAACTGCTCAATCCTTTGCACTTCAAGATGAATTCTCAGAAAGAGAAAACAAGCAGGTTTTGGGGGAAAGGGGACACCTCACAGTAAACTATCCTCCAAGTTGCTATTGGGACAGCAAAGCACTCCCCCATAAATGCTGCAGTCAGGCATGGAAAAGGAAAACAATTTTTCTTGCTCACCCTGCAGGCGACATAGTTTGTACAACTTGTGTCTTCACAAGTGCTGAATTTTGCCCAAATTCAGAAAAAAATGCAAGGGAAACTAATTGATTAAGGCACTTTTGTTGGAATACTACCATCATTCATGTCAGTCTCTATTATTACTTTCTGACCTACTGTTTTTCCTTGGGCATATACCTTCAGCTGGAGCAGGGAAACAGTCAGGAATGATTTTTCTTACTTAGACTAAATTATTGGGATGATACCTCCAACAAGCAAATGAACGAAAGAATAACTTAAGTGAGGGCTGGGGTTTGGGTGGTGGTTGGTTTGTTTGGGTTTTTTTGCCTTCTATGACTAGACATGATCACATAGATAATAGAGAACTACAATTTTGAGAAAAACAGTTTCAGATGAGAGAACTAAACGTTTTATCATTCAGTCTGCAGCATTCTGGTGCCATCAGAATGTTTAACACCCACACAGATGGCTTCAAAGTACTTTGGGAAGCAATTCAACATGATCAATATATGATATTCTACTGACCATACAACTTCTTAAGCTTTTGGTCAGATCATGTAGGAATTGCCACACCATCCCATCAACTTAAGCATTATTTACCCTCTTCCTACAAGGTTTAGTAGAAGGTAACAGCTTTATGTAGCACTCCCACAACGAGTTCAACTTGCTTGTTTTCAGCACAAACTAAATAACTAGCAATTCTTGCAAAGCAGGGTTGAGGGTGCTGTGCCAATAGGGAGCTTTACTCCACCCTGAGGTCACTGCTTGTTCCCTTTACATGTCAAGAAACCACAGCTTTGCTGACATCATCAGGTGGGAGTTCAGCTCTCCTTGATTGGCACAGACAAAAAAAAAAAAGACTAATTCACAATAACCTGCATTTCTAACACAAGACACAGAAAACCACCAACAAAAAACTCTTAGTGTCTAGTAGCCCAAAAGCATGCAGCTTGCACTTACCAGGTATGCAGCAGAAAAGCAGAAGCATTCTGGAGAATGAGTGGTTGTGACCAGCAATATGATTTTCTACCCCTGCCTATGAATCATGTGGTCTCCCTCCCTCTTTACTACTCAGTTCCACCTGTGTTTATAGGAATACTATGTTAATCTCTATGTAAGCATCAAAATAAGGCAACTGCCAAAGCCCAAGGCCTTTCCAAACACTAGAGTTCAGTACAAAAAAGGCAATACTTTTTTAATCTGTTTCCAAATTAGGGACCAAATTTAGTGGTGAAGCAAGGAAACACAGCAAGGTAAGAGACTGTTTAGTTTAGGAAATTTTTACAAGGACATACCAAGTCCTCCATCTTGTGGACATGGACTTAATTTCTGACTGCCACTATATCTTAAACATTCTCCTTGGACACTCTGGCAAGAGTTCCCCTGGAGAATATAGCTGACATTTTAGAGTGACCTGAGGACATACCAGGACAGGGCTTTAAGAGCATGAATGCTGTGAAAGCTGGCATTAGAATTACACTGTATTTTGTACATCTGGCATTTTTTCTGTAGCCATTGCCCCTGGAATCAAACAAATATGGAGACAATTACAGCCTCTATTCTAGAAGAAGGACCTGGCCTTCACAGTTTGAGTGCAACTTGAAAATCTGACTGAAGCCTACTCCAAAAAGGATCAAAGCAGGCAGCAAAATAAATGTAAAAAAAAAAAAAAGTATTTTCAATCTCCTCTTTTCTAAGCCAGACTTGCATTTCTGAATGCTTGTGGTTGGTGTCACTTTTGAAGGTTGCCCAGGGGCCTACTCTGAGCAAACACGTCAGTGGAGTTGTTTCACATCTTTGGCTGGCATCCATGTCATAACATTGCCCTCCTAAAGACCCTGCTGAGCATGCTGCAAGTGCAAGGGAAGAAAAATGTAATGTTGCGTGGCATCACAGCAGATCCACTGCCTAAGGAGCAGCACCGTTCAGCTATGGAAGGAAACTGTCCAGACTCACCATAGCTATTTGTAGCTGCCCATCATCTGCTCAGATAACCAGCTATTACACAACTCCGCAACCCAATTTTTGCAGTTATGTTTACCATGACAACTTTGGCACAATTTCCCATTAAATCCATAACATATATAGTAAAAATCTGTTGACCATTTAGCATGTGGAGATGATACTGTTGAAACTGTAAGCACTGACTGTAGTTGCATCATTTGCTTGCTGACTTCTTGTGCAGATTTCCCTCTCCCTTACTAGAAGCAGTCACCCATATATGTAGAAAATTAAATGGAAGGGGAACATTAGGTCTCCATTCTGCCATTGGCCCAGTTTCAAACCCCACCATTATTAGCTCTCCTAAAAAACATTTGTGCTGTCTGATGCCAATTAGCCAAGAAATCTAGATAAAAGGAAGTATTCCCTTTGTGGAGAATTAAAGCTTTGAAAAGGTACATACCTCTACAGGCTGGAAAATGAATCTGTCTCTTGATGCCAACGAGCCATTTACAAATGCCGTCCATACCCTGTATTTTGCTGCATCACAGAATTCTCTGACTTCCAATATTACATAGCTGGTGCAATACTTACTCCCAGATACCAGAAAATGGCAAGGAGCAGGTCAAGCCTCAGCATACCAGAACGCCCCTTCCTCCTGCTCATATACAAATGAAGCTGATTTGTTCCCATGAGCTTTAAAGAGCCATGACAGATCTTTCTGACAGAAGTCACCTCAAGTATTTGTTACAATTACACCATTTTCCCCTCCCCACAGATTTTAGAGAGAGAAAGAGTGAGAGCACCCACAGAGTATCAGATAAAGCTAGGCACAACATGAAGAATTTGCAGGAATGTAAGTTGCTGCTCACGTCTGCCTTCCAGAACTCCCCAGTATTGTATTTTTAATTCACTACCCTATTAACATGTTAATCATCTGAAAGAGCCCCAAAAGAGAGACAGGAAATTCTAAAGGGTACCTCCTGGTAACCACCCCAAAATCACCTAAATGAAACTTGGAAGGGACCAGGATTGTGTTGCCTTGAGCTTTTCTGGTTAGTTTGCCAAAAGTTTGCTTGTTTTTGAAAGAAACACATTTGTCCAAAAAAAGCTAAGGCAGAAGGTTTTCATTTTCTGATCATGTAATTCAAAACCAGCTGCAGAACAACCTCATTGGTTCAGGCTAACAAAAACAGTCTCTCCAAGTTAGCAAATTAGTATTCTCCCTGGTCTACAGATGAGGAGGAAAATTACTAAGAAGGACTTCATAATCAGTACCTACTAAAGGATGTTTCCAAGGTAGAAAAAAATTTAACTCAGGAGATTCCACTCCTGGTTTCCTTAGACAACATTTATCACACTTGTAGCTACTAACTATATCAAAAGGTACAAAATCTAAATGCTTTCCAGCTTGCTATCACTTAACAATACATTTTAAGACAAAAGCTGCTAGAAAAGCAAGCAGCATTACTAAGGCAGTGCCCTTTATATTGAAAAGAAAACAAATCCTCTTGTTTTTACGAGCAACCTGTAGGATTCCCTGAACTGCTTTGATTTACCATCCCTTGCTGGAGGACAGGAAGCAAGGTTGGCAATATCATATGCTGAAAACATCATGCAATGCCAGCCACCAGTAAACACTGAAAAATATTCCCACAGTGTGCCCTTGAAGAATGATGTCTGGCCTTATCCGGAAATCCAATGTCACATAAAAATTTACTGTCTTCTGTTAGGTAACTAAAGCCTTTCAGGGAGAGCGAGGAAAGTAAACCTAATGATTTAAGTAGCAATAAACTAGATTTTTAACTTTGAAAGCCATTACAAAAACTTGGTTTTTGTCTTTGCCTCCACATGCTGTTTGAATACTAACATGTAATTTCTGTACTAGTGAGCAGAAAAGTACTAATAATCCACTTTTCCATTCATCACATTAAATGCATGTAAAAATCTCTTTCAAAACCTGTGTATAAAACTGCAATAATGAAGAAAAGAGTTGATATATACATGCAACATGGAAAAAACCCCTTAAAGTCTCTAGTTGCTTTAAGTCTAGCCACCTTAAATTTCCAGCAAAATACCTATGTGCCTCCTACCCAATCCCACCTCACTGGAAATATTGCAGCAATACAGTCCCCTATTTGCATGTCAGGAGGGATCTCTCTCACCTGTGAACTGCATCCTGCGGTAATCCTAGTACCTCTACCATGGTCCTGCCACCATGCCAACCAGAAAGTCAGTGTAGCCTCTGCACACTTCTCTCCCGCACTCTGTTTTCTCTCCCTCAGATGGTTTGGAATGCAGAAAAGCCAGAGCCGAAGCCCGTCAAGCGCAAGCCTCTCTATTCAGCTCCTTGGCTCCAGTTGAACAATAGCTGCCCTTCGGTCGCTCGCCTTCCCTCGCAGCATATGGGATGCATGCCATCCGCCCTGCAAACAGCGACATAATCTATCCGGGATGGGTAGACACTTCATTTTTCCTATCCCAAGGGAGGGTGGGGGAGCTGAGAGACAGCGCAAGCACTCAGGGTGGGGTGGAAGGGGGTGTGGGCAGGAGGAGACTCCTGTTAAGCAAAAACACGTCGGATGCTGAGAAAATTCGGGGATTTCAAGCAGCTGACTCCAAGTCTAAAATCAGCTACAGGGAAACTTAGTAGGCTGATATTGCTGCATACACTGCCTGTATTACAAGAAGCCAGTCAAGATGAGAACATGGTTTTGTCAGCTGAACAAGGAACTACGTCTGAATGTGTCTGACAAAACTGCACTTTATTTGAAGATGTTACCCCACTTCAAATATTTCTACAGCTTAGGAAATACACAGTACCAAAAAAGCCCTGGAGAGTCACTTAAACAAACAATGAACTTTTTTCCCCTCCTTTGTTTCCTGCACTGGCTTTTTTTGTTTTTCTTTGAATTCAATCTCAGACCTATTGCTTTGAAAGTGAAATGGTGAAGTCTGATACCAAAAACCTTTTCCTGAGCTCTGTTCTTTTTTATTTTAGAAGTACCGAGAGCTGAACTTCCAGGTATAGCATTGCTCTAAAATAAAAAGACAAAAGCTGCTCTTTAAGGTGCAGAAGCAAAAACCTACGCAGTTTGGTTACTGCTGCCATCGTAATGTCCCTTATACATTGTAATGCCCCTGCTGAGAATAGGGTGTCAAGTTGGATCAGTTTAAAAGTCCACGGTTTGATTCCCAGCAGATCCCACCTGCCAGTCGGGGACCAGAGCAGACAAGCACACACACAAGAGGAATGCAAAGTTGTTCAGCCTGTTGCTAAACAGGCTAAAATTGCTCGCTAAGAGGCTGCACGCTCTCTCCTGCCTTCTGCAGTTCTTGGCAGGGGGGTGGGGGCAGGCAGGGGGTGAACGTACCTATTTTACTTTAATTTTGCCACTTGTTTGCAACACAATATTCTCCTCTGATTCAGTCCTTTTTCCCACTAACGCTACCCATCTCCTTTTTTCTCACAGGATTACTTGAATCCATTTTCTGTATGTTCTCTTAGGCAACAATCTCCCACACCCTCACAGTGTTTCCCCTGGGAGAAACAGTAACTTTGGTCACCCTACCCCCTGCCAAGGCTCACGTGAGAAATCTGTGTGAAAAGCACAAGGTAGCCCTTGGGAAAGAAACTTGTTGAATGTGTGCTTAAACAATACTGACTGCAAAGTAAATAACAGAAAATTATAATTGCTCCCTTGCCCTCTAAAGCCAATCACTAAACTACACTCAAGGATCTTGCACCAAGATTAGCACTAGAACAGAACAGCAGCTCAAAAAACAGACACCCCCCAAAAAGCCTGTCACTAACAGCAGTGTAACAAAATAAACAGTCCCTCTAAAAGACAAATTGGTTTGACCTGCTGTTTAGAAATGCCTAATTACCGGAAACGATAGGGCAAAACGGTCTCATGATCTCAGTTGAGCCAGATACTGCAAAAAAAAGCAGTAACAGCTTATAAGCGATTGCAATGTCCTCTCCCTCACCACCCTTGTTCCACAAAAAAGCATATACTATTGCAATTATATAGATCACTTCATTCCAGAGCATGGTACCAACTACATTCACAGCACCACAGAAAAGCATCTCTCTAGAGGGTGGAGCAACATCAGACAATTCATGTATACCACAGGGCATGATAGAAAAGATGGAAAAATTAAGGACTGGAACATTAAAGTTAGTCTGTACATCTCTTCAAAGAGTTCTAATGCTTTTATGGGCAAATCCTGGCTTCTTTCTTTCCTTTTCTTTTTTTTTTTTTTTTTTTTAAAAAGTTTGCCTGATTACATTTCTGGGTTTTGCTTCCATGTTTTGTTTTTTCATTTCACCTCATTTAGAAATCCTCTGTTTTTAAATCGGTTCAAACAGAAACGTTAAAACTTTGGATCCTGCTCTGAAATAAGGCCATAATCTGCCTATTTCTTCTGAAGAAGCCATTTTTAGTGATGTGGGAAGGTTCAGTCCTGGTATCTATTTTTGTCAACCCTAAAACTTGCTGTACCAACCTCAAAAAAAGATTTCTGATATGCCGAAGGAGCTGTCCGACTCATGCAAATACACCCGCTGAAGACTTAGGAAGACGGTGAATTAGGAAGATACTAAAAAAACAAAATCAGGGGGAAAAAAAGTCAAACCATACAAGTACTTTGAAGTATTCTAGAAATCCACCTGGTTTTAGGAATTTGAAATGCAATTTGTGAAGTCTAGGAATAAAAGTTGTTTCCAGAAGACTGTGACACTGAATAAAGATTATAGATTATTAACCCCCCCTGCCCCGATAACATTACCTGTACCTCACTACGTGACTTTTGTTCAAATAACCAGTCTTCTGACAAATATAAGATTCTACCTCTCATAAAAAAAGGCCTGTTGAATTGGAAAAACAGGAGGTTGCCTCCTAGTATCTCAAGAAAAATGTCAATGCAATGAATTAACTAGTTCCTGGCCAGCATTGCTGCCTCTGTTCAGACCAGGCACGTTTACAGCTTCTGACTCCGGAGGCGGCTGCTGAAGAAACCTGTTAGCAGAGCAGAAGCACTAGAGCAGAATAGATAAAAAGAAAATAACTGGAAGTTGGAGTTTTAAAAAAAAAAATATCTAAATTTTAAATGTAAAGCCACTTCTTTTAGTATAAATCATTTACAATTAAAGCCAAGATGTTGACTTAAGGTCTGTCTTCCTATGAGCTATCTGAACTACTTAAAATCAGAAATATGTATGGGAACACTCAGCTTGCAGAAGATTTTTAAAATGCCAAATTACACAGGGAGAGAAGCTATTAGAAAAATGTTTTAATAAACATTGTCTTCATATATCCAGCATATTCCAGATTAATTAATCGAAAAAAACAGTTGTCTGTATTCAGCAAAGTTTCTATTACTTAGTCTGATGCAAAAGACTCAGAAATTAATTTAAAAACTAAGAAACATCATTAGGTTTTCTAACATCTTAGAGCACTGATAATCTGCGTAAATTTATATTATTGTAATATGTGCTGAGTGTAGTGTCTTTATCAGGAAAAAGTACCGAACTCAGCTCATACGCTGCGTTACCACCAAGAGCATGAGGGAGAAGCGACATGACACGAGGACGGTATTTTGGTGCGGACACTCTTTTTCCCACAAATATCCGGACCAATGGCAGCGTGGAGGAAAGCGGTGCTTTCCCTACATGCCCACCTATCCAGAAATGCCACACCGAGCCCCGGCCACCTTTGAGGTACCTATGTGGGGTGCTGGCAGCAAGGCACTGGGTTCCGGAGGCTCTCTGTGAGGAAAGGTCACTGCTGCCCTGTGCCGGTTCCAGCCGGTGCCAACAGACCCGGCAGTCGAGGGGTCGGGAATGAAGGCATGAAGTAGGAAAAAGGGGTGGGGGAAGGCGGTGTTTGAACTTTTGTTCCTTCAAACTTCTTTTAATTGGCAACAAATTAAATTAATTTTCCCCAAGGCGAGCCTGGTTTGCCTATGATGGTGATTGGTACATGGTTTCCCTGTCGTTCTCTCCACCCACGAGCTTATCCATCTTACTTTCTCCCCGTTCTGTTGAGGTGGGAGGTGAGAGCAGGTGGGTGGGTGCAGCCAGCAGCTGGCCAAGGTCAACCCACCACCACATGCTTTACCAGGAGCAGGAATAAAACATCTCTTCCAAATTCAGTCTCTGAAATCCAGCAAAAACCATTCCTTAAATCCTTCCTGTTTGCTCCTGAGTGGAACAGTCAACACCTTACCCTCACTGTCAAAGCAAAACCAGAGCACTAATCCAACAGTGATCAAAAGCGACCAGGGTCTAGAAGCTCTATTACAGTTACCAGCCTTTAGACCATCAATCTCCAGCTTCACCTGCAGCCAAAGGGTAATGAAGCTGACTGCAAAATCAAAGCACTTGTTATTTGCATGACAGTGGTATCTTTGGGTCAGCAAGATTGATGCTCTGGACTTTCCTGCTACCGTTTTAGCTCATACATGCCACATAACAGTGGGGAAAAGACCATTGGTGCGGAACAAGTGAGATGACTGGAGTTTTCAGCTGGTCAAGTAAATATTTGCAGTTCCATCCAAGACAAAANAAAAAAAAAAAAGGCAGAAAAAACCTTCAATTCTTCACTGGGTAATGCACAAGATAAAGCAGTCTCAAATATGCATCAAGAATTATTAGCTTGTAGCCAAAAGCACTTTAGTGGACACCGAGTTGAATCTTAATGGACACTAATCACTGCTAGAATGTAAAGTCCTCTCCATCTCCAAGGCTTCTTTTGGGAATCAGGGATTTGCTTGCGACACAGAGGTGCCTGTTAGAAGAGTTTCTGATGAACTCCAGCAGAGTTCAATAGCCCACTTTTCCTCTGTGGCTTTATTATTTTTCTTTTAAGTAAATTATCTCTCTGCTGTACTGCCAAAACATTTTTATCTGTTTTGCAGATAAAGATCACAGTTGTAATTCTTTGCTCCCCTTGTGCTATGAAAGAGTGATCGCTTACAAAAGGGATAGCAGGTTAGCAAAATATCCAGTACATACTTGAATAAGTTAATTTAATACCTAAGCCACCTCGTAGATTATGAGCCCTTTTATTTATGCATCAATAAGAAGTAGTTCACCCACAGGAGGTGTGTCGCTGCCCCAGTGAAGTGTAAATATCACAAGATGGCACAGGAAATAATGAAAACTCCACTTCTTTTATTTATTTTTTTGAAACTCCACTTGTCTACTTCCCAAAGGTATCGTGGAGATTAATTAGCTCATGTTCACAGACTATTTTGAAGATGTAAGAATATTACTACCTGATGGAAAACAAATCTTCTGAGGTCTTGCATGGAGAAACGTGATATATAACTGGCAATGGATTTCTTGTCCCGCTATAGCTTTCTTAGCAAGTTCTGCCATCCTCAACCAGAACAAATTATAAGGAAGAAAATCCCCCCAAACTTTGGATCCTAGGGCAGCAATGACAAAAAGTTCTTCAGCACTTTTTATGCAGACATATGAAAGCTTTTCACTGGATACCTTCAGAGACATTTCAGCACGGGCAGCTCAGATGCACAGACAGAAACCTGCCAAAGTCCAAAACAACAATCTATAATGCCAAAACAAAAATACAAGGATTCACAGGTTTTCAGCACTCTAGAGATAAGATACAGGGCAGCTCACCAATTATCATAGCACAATACCAACCAAATCTTCTTGTTATGAGAACGTCCAACATACCATGACATGGAGAAAGTATGCTCAGGAAAGGGGGACATACGAGAACAGAAAAGACTGGTTGAAACCTCTTAGAAACAACAAAAAAACAAGGAAAAAAAGAAAAGCAGAAGTGACAGTCCCAAGCTTCATTAAAATAAAAAAATGTGATGGCTTTACTACTCAGCATAGTGCACTTATTTAAAACAAATCTATTTCTTTAAAGTTCCTGGAAGCATGACTTCAGTGGTCCTCCAGAAGGACTCCACGTTCTTCCCACTGTTTGTACAGGCTTGTCCATCAAATATTGTGTGTGTATTTTTCTAATTTTGAAGTTTGGACTATAAAAAGATTACAGAAACACGAATGCTACAGGAGTGGATGAACTTGTAACACAATGTATGCACAGCTAGCACAAGATAAGGCACTTAAGGCTGTGCCTAGGACAGAAAAATGTGCAACCCTAACAAAATAGTTTTCAAAAGTGAGGCATGACTATGCTGCAACTATGAGCCCTAACTGCAATACACAAAGACATACCAGAAGTAGTTCAAGTAACAGTAGCTGTAAGAATGCAAGAGCGCAGACTTCAGCAGTGGCAGAAGTCACACAAGCTCTTCTGAAAATCTTGCACAGCCCTTGTTCACATCTCTGCTGCCTTGGCTCCACTGTTACTGTAAGTGCACTGGCTAGATCAAAGCTAACCCAGAGAGCAGCTTCGTATTACAACCAAGCCACTGTAACTCCAGGCTGCTACTAGCGGGGAGCACAGAAATGGAAACAATTTGGCTCTCCTCTGTCCTTAAGCAACACCATCTCCTCTGTGTTGGAGGCACCACATGGCTGCAGGGTTTCTTGGAACATCTACCAGATCAGATTCAAAGATATCCCATCAACACAACACATACGTGAACATGATTTTGCTGTGTGAAGTCCCATCAATTCACCTGGCAGGCATGTGACAGTAGCGGCACCAAAGAGGGTGGTAAAGCAGGGAGAGAACTTTGTGTACTTTATTTCATACAAACTTCAAACTAGATGCACTTAATCCAATTTCATAAATATTTGCATTGTTGAGTATAAATTTATGCTAAAGCAATAAACTGATCAGCAACTAATTCCATAATTAATACTGAAGTCCAAATGAGATTTAATTACATCAACATTTTTAAATTTAGTTCAGCAGTTCAAATTAACTCTAGACAAGACTTAAGGAAATTCAGGCTGTAGGAAGGAAGGTTAATTTTCCATTAAGTGTTAAGCCGGTTGTTACTGAAGGAAAAAAGGCAAGTATACATGGTTGGGTGAAGTGTAATTACTTTTTGCCACAAGATCAAACAACTATAAAAGAGAACCTACAAAATTTAACAATCCACAGTAAGTTCATGCATGATTTAAGGTAAATTTCTCTAAAGAATTCCATAAATAACTTTTTATTGTTATGCTGAGAAAACTAAGGAAAATGATAGCTTCCTTCATAATAAACTGAGGTTTGGTTAGAACACAGTCAACAAATCTGCCCCAGATGGTCTGAGAGCTACCAGTTCTAAGCAATTACTACATTGCACAACATGGTCTACTTATAAAATATTCTTTATGATCACATAACAAAATTTTAAAATCTGTAAAGCGATTTTTCACATGTGCTGGAAGTAGTGGGCAGAGATGTAATAATACATTTCCAAGGGGAAAAAAAGCCCTAATGGATTACTATGTGTCAATACTAGAAAGTTAAGATTATGTGTTCATATCCCTGTTAATCTCTGCTCTAAAAGGTTTAAGATCTAAACATAAAATTTGCTTCATGACAAAACTTGGCTTTCAGCACAGATGACCGTGTCCAAGGGAATAAAATTTCAGCAGCACTCAGAACAAACCAAAATCCTTTGGCTTCGCTTGTGTTATAGAAGAAGAAAAAGATAGCAGCTTGGCAATTTTCTGTGTACAAATAACTCCAATTGCCTGGGGGGAATGTCACTGAGATCCAGCCATCCTGTTTGTTACAACTAGCCTCCCTGGATTCAGTTTTAATTTCAAGCAGAGATGTCTAAAATTCTTCACCCTTCCAAGGCAGGCAAATTGCACTGTACATTGTCCAAATTTCAGATGACTTCAGGGCTTTTCCCAACGTTTCCTAATCTCTTTTGTGGATGCAGAAGATAGCAGGACATTTCACACAGTAGGTTTTTCCCTGTGTAACCCATTGGTTCTTTAACCATGCCCCAAAGCAGCTGTATTTCACAGGAGATTTTTAAAAATGCAACTCACAGTTTGCATCTATTTGTATTTTGGGTTAGAATGTGATGGGCAAAAAATGTCATCTTAAAGACAGTTAAAGTTTTAGAATTTCAATTGATCTTGGTGTAGCTACAATCCCTACTGATCACACCCAACAGTCACAGCACTAGGAGATTGTGACACAATGCACTAGACAGTGAAGCAGGCAAAGGATAAAGTCTTTAGCAACCCCTTGTTTGTGCTATTACGTGAGCCAAAAGCTTCAGCTTCTGGCAACACTGTCAGGTCAGGGCTGAAGTGCAGTGAAGAACAGAGCTGTGCAGGTAAATGTGCACAGTACCCACCCGCAGCCTGCAGAAACACAGCCAGTTCTTCGGCCACCACCGAGCTGCGTCAAACCATACAAGTGCAGAAAGGTGCTTTCTGCACTGATCTCGTTAGTGTATCAGCTTTCAGCTGTTGGGGACCTTTCAATTTAGATTTTTGGTACAAAGCACTTACAGGTCAAAAAGAAAAAAAAATAAATTCCCAAACCACTCATGGAGGGTTGCTAATTTAAATGAAAAAGGCAACAGACAGTAATGCATCTGATCCTTCAGACTCCTGGGTTTGCATAAAGGAGAATGTGAAATCTCTCACATGTGTATTTGTGCATGTATATAGAAACATGCTCCTGCAAGCCCAAATCAGGCAAACCCAAAGAGCTGCAAACAAGTCAAGTCAGCACATCTGAATCCATCTTCCTGCCAGAGATACTGCTATACAACATACCCCTCAATTTGAGGGCTAACCCCAAACCCCTGTTTTGCATCCCTGCCATGCATAATAGTTGACAGGAGAGTGATATTTTGCAGACAGCAACTCGGTGAAAAAGCAGACAGTGCTATTGGGAAAATTATTTCACCAAGACACATCAGAAACCCCTACAGCTGAGATACAGGGAGCTGTAAACTGCATTTTTTAACCTCGCTTGCTAACAGATACTCTTCGTAGGCAAAGTTGAGTGGTAGAAGGTGAAGGGACAGCCCTCTTTTCAGCATGTAGTTTTGTTAGAAGTTACAGGAAGTCCATGATTTCAAATTCCTGCATCTTTCCTAAGTAAATCATTACTAGATATGTAAAGATTGGTGCATTGCAGATTCTTTCATTGACCAGGTCACAATTTCTCCCAAAACAGACTGCCTCCCTCTCTGCCCCACCCTCTAAAGTAGTAACCTTTTTCAGGTATTCATCCTAAACCTTAGTGCACAAGGATTGTAATTATGTGGTGAGCACAGAGTAAATCTATTCTTTCATCACAAAGTACCCATTCCAACTGGAACATACAGAAAGCAAGGCTCAGCTTTGATTGTTTCAGTTGTAAACAACCTTGTCTTAGAAACAGCAGTTATTGAAATAACCCTAGGAATCTTTTAGCTAATGTCTGTCCTCTCCTGCCAAGTTTTTACCTGAAGGAAGAGCACAGGCTGTGTATTTTCTTGGTGCAATCATCCCCACGTAGGAGGGCTCAGCAGCCGCTTGCAGGAGCTGTTGTAAGAGGTACATACGAGGCAGCAATGACATCACTTCACTAATCTTCTGTTGCTCACTCCATTTCCAAGCCTCTGGACATACCTTTTAAAACAGTATGGAGGCAGGATTTCTGCACAGCTAACTGGTCACCTGATAGCAATGCAGCATGGATCTGGCACCAGAACAGATTGGTGCTTCATTTTTATCACTTCTTCCCTTGTTTGCATGATCAGAGAATTTTCTGAATCCAGTGGAATTTTTACTGAAAAAATGAGCTTGAGGGAATGCAAAGGGAGGTGATCACCAAGATGAAAATCTATCAACTGTGCAACTAAGCCAGAGGATCAGGAAGTTAGAAGCAATGTTTGAAACTCAAAATTCCATCTTCACCAAATTTCAAAATCGTACATGTAATTCACCACAGTACAGAAGGTAGCTTTTATTTATTAGCTCTAAAGTATACCGCTGAAGTTCAGAGATCTAAAATCAATTTTAGCAGCCTCAGTCTTTCTGTAAAAGGTAGTGATAGCTGCAGTTGCTTTGAAACTCAGCCCACTCACTTACGTGCTTGACTTGAGGAAATTCAAGTTTGAAAAAATGCAACTCAGAGGATTTATCACCAAGCTATAATTCCAGATTAAGTGCCTGCTATGTAACAGTTACGTGATCAGGAAAGTAAGGGTGGCTAGTCTCCTATCTATCTGCATTTTACTGCTTATCTCCCAACCAAAGCACACACTGCAATATTGTTTTCATCAGAAGTTGTCCAGTCTCCTTCCCATATCATCACTAGCCGTGTATTTTTATGAAAGTTGTGGGAACTTAGTACCTCCGAGACTTTTATCTGTCTCCCAAATTCAGTACTTGTTGGCCAGGAGACACAAATTATTGGAGAAAGGAGGGGACACAGGTACAGCATCAGTTTTACTTCATTCAAAAAACAAGCTGAACACAATCAGAGAAGTCTCTGCACAAGACAATTTACAGATGCTTTATGACAACAGGCAGATAAACACGTGCTAGGAAAAGAAAGTCAAAAAGGGATAGAAAGTAAAACAGAGAACCAGTGAAACACTGGTTGTAAGGAAGTCCTGGAGGTTATCTAGTCCTATTTTCCACCCGGAGCAGGGCCTTGCCAACACCCGATAAGGTCAGCTGTGGCTTTGTCCAGCGAGCCATGAAAGCCTCGAAGGATGAAGTTCCTACAACCTTGCTGGGCAACCTGTTTTAGTACTGCACTACCCTCCCGGTGCCAAACTTTCTCTTAATCTCTCAATCTGAATCTCCCAAAGTGCAACTTGTGGCCATTCCCCCTTATTTTATCATCTACCACTATGGAGAAGGCTTTGGCTCCATTACTGCTAACTCAAGTAGCCATAGGCTATCAGATCAACCCCTTAGCCTCTTTTTTTGCCAGCCTAAACAAGCCCAGCTCTCTCAGCCTCTTTTCATGGGCCACATACTCCTGAACAAAATGACCTTGAGACTGTTAAGGGACCATCTCCAGAATCTTAACATCCTTCTTCAAGCGGTGGGCCCAACACTGGACCCAGTACTCCCAGTATGTTAGCAGCGCTGCGTACAGGGCATCAGCATGACTGCTCTTCCATTGCTATATTAGTGGTCACAAAGGCAATCTTTAGAGACACTCAGAGAAAGACAACTCATCAGGGCATGGGAGATTTGTTCCAAGGAGGAGAACAGATGATAACTGTAGGCTGCATGGGTGGAATTGTACCAAAGGACAAGGAGAAGAGCTGCAGAGCTGGGAGGGCAGTCAGCAGCTGAGAAACAGCCATTAGTGCTCTACAGAGAGAGCTAAGGCACTAAAGGCCAGCTGGTTCTCTGATGAAGTGAAGATGACTCCAGCACAAAAGTTTGGAAGGTGAGGTAGAGAGCTATGCAAGGGTGAATAGACATTGACATGCAGCAGATACTGTATATGCAGAGCTGACTGTGTAGAAGCTCCTAAAAGGTATCAGGCTTGCTTATCCACATTGTCCTCAATCTCGGTGGCTAGTCTCTCTCCAGCCAAGAAACTGGAGTATATTTGCAGGGGGGGAAAAAAAAAAAAAAAAAAAGGCTGCTTTACTTGTGTGGTTCCAGACACTTTTGTCAGCAACAAAGGTAGTTTAAGGAGTCCCAGCCTCCTCTCCTCTCACCATTGACTGGTTGCTTGTATTGCAGAACCATTCCACCAGAGCTCCTCATCTACATGGCGTGTTAATATTGTTTAAAACAATTAGATCAGTGAAGGCTACAACCAGTAAGCACCCTAGCATTTAGTATGGGTAGAGGGTACAAACTATGTTTTCCCATTGATTAGTCCAAGTGACTGGATACAAAACAAAATTTCTCAATGCTAGTGACTCAAGGTGGGGACAAATTGAAAATCTGCAAAGAGCATCTTCACCTCCGAACTGCTTTCTGCAACCTTTTCTCAAGAGCCTTCATATTCAGCAATCATAGATGTGACTGAGAAAAAAACAGGGTTAACCTGTTTCAACAAGTGAAACAGTCTTCATTTTCTTCTCAGATGACTTCATCATCAAATATAAAAAGAAAGTCTATTTGCATCAACACTAGCCTAAGCATCAGAGAATCTCGAAAAACTCTCTCCCTGATGATGCTCTTTCCTAATAATTTAAAAATAAATTAAAAAACCAAAACCCAAACCATTTCCTCACTTTCAATCCCTCCTGATATTTTCACACATGCAGGCAAAAAAATCCCTTATTAACGCCACAAAGATGCACCCAGATGCCAGAATCAAAACTTTCGCTATGTATTCTCCTTAACAACTCTCATTTAGTGTGAGCAGGTGGTCAGAAGGAAGCAGAGTAAGAGAGAAGAGGATTATTTTGGGAAAGGAAGCCATAACTGTTACTAGTCTGTCAAACAGTATGAATGGTGGAAATCTGAATCATGCTTTTACTGTATGAATGGTTAATTCCAATATGCTATTATAAACAATGATCCTTTACAAAGGACGTAATCTCCCGAACAGCAAAAATTACTCCTGTCAGAAAAAGAGCAGGATCTGAAGCAGAAATGGTGGCAATCCAGAGATGCACCACCTTGAGTTTTCTTCATGTTACCTCTTCCTATAACATTCAGGTGCTGGTCTCCAGGGCCTATATCACACTTTGTAACAGAAGTAGCCCATTGAAAGTAACGCTTGAAAGAAGAAGGAAAAAGGCTGTCAAGCTGGAGTTAGGGAGAAATTACAGCTACATTTTTAGCTTCCTTGAATGGAAGCACCTCTGGGTAAGTGCTGCCGAGATGAAATCCTAGCAAGAAAATGACATATTTAGAGTGTGCCTATTCACTCACACAGAGGTATCACTACAATGATACAGATTATGTACCAAGGAAATTTCAGGGCATATATTTAACAGATGGCTTGCTGACAACTCTGTGTATGGTTTACCTTCCAGATGCGAATTAAGAATTCCAACATTAGAAACCACCTCTCCACTGTCTGCAAGCAGAGGTCAAGCTCCTAAGCTAGCAGTAGATGCTGAGTGTCCTCTGGTGTTACAGTTTTCAAATGATCATATTAGTTTTCACTGTTCAAACAAGTCACTTTCTATCTTGTGTTTTATCTTTGTGTCCACCACTCTCATTTGAGGGTGACCACAGTGGTTTCTGCCTGCACAGAAAGGATGGCTCAGCTGCTCTTCTAGCAGCTGCTGAACCATCACAAATTACAGCCTACTGTACTGAAGTATGTGGAAATTGGTGTCTGTCTTAGTACATGGGACTGTAAACCATGGTCATTCAGCAGCTGCCTCGTGAACAGCTGAGCCAACCCTGCAGCAAGGGTAAAAATGAAAGAGATGACAAGAATGACTACAACAGCCCTTGGGTAAAGCACACTTGACTTAAAGTTGACCTTTGGCGAGTTACACATCTCTTGCTTCAACTTCTCAGCTGTAACGTGTATAGTTTCTCTCCCACACACTTCCTAGGAATGGTGCTACAAGGATGTGTGCACAATGCTATAAAGCATGCCACAAAAATCTGCAGAATGGGTACTACTGCTGATTATGCAGAGCCCCTAAAGAACACACACCATTCCGGTTGCTCTATTAACAAACAGACTGACCTCATACAATACTCTTGAGCTTTCATACAAGGTGTAACTGCAGTGCTACAGATGAAAAAGAGTTCCATCACCTGATTTTCCCTTTTTTTAAAATCAATCAATCAATCAATAAATCATAAGAGAGGTATGGCAACCTTACTTAGGGAAAAAAGCAAATGCCATTGCTATGCCTTAACCTCTGCGCTAGAGGCAGCCCTAAGGAGCTCTTCTGAAAGTAATAATTTCAGGTATCATCACAAGATGCAATGCCTGCCGTTGCCATGTTATGCACGTGCTTCCCTAGGACAAGCTAGATATTCTTATCAGCTCTACATAGCAATTTCTCACTAGACATTTTAGCTGCCTCTGCTGTGCTTTTCAGCTTTTGGTGTCCATTCCAAAGCTATTTTAGTCCAGTTGTTATCTGTACTGCTGGTGATACATTCTGGCTCCCACCATCCATTTCTTTCATAAAACATAAAGATGTTCAATGGTTTCCTTCACTGGTTTGTCCTCTGGCTCAACACCTTGACACAAAGCTATCCTCACTGCTTGCTATCAACCCACTTTTTTCCATTAGCAGGAATTCTGTAATCATGATAAGAGACATTTCTAACCAGGATGTGAAAACAAGGGAACTACCAAGGGAGCTGCAATCAGAGATTATATATAACCTTCCCTCCCACTTACCCTCATCCTTCCTCACAGTATGGGCATTGTTCAGTTTTTCTCCAGCTCATGTCTTTCTTCTTCCCCTCCCACTGCATGCCCACTTCCTTTAGCTACACACTTTGTGACATATATATACACTACAGTTGCAGCTCTCATGGAGAAGGCAAGTGGATATGAGTTTCTCTTGTACTTTCCATATATTCTTGTCAGGCATACATCAAATAGCACACTACAAGATGCCACATGCATCTAAAATTGTAGCAAAATACATAGTAAGGCATATACTCAAATAGCACAGTATGGCAATTCAAGAAAAATGAAGGTTACAAGGTTACATTTAAAAACATAACACTGGGATTTCCAGCTATTCAGATGCTCAGTGGAGTCTAGAAATTCTTCTACTCATTTTTCTACACATTTTTTGCACATGGTATAGAAAAAGAAGGCATTTAAATCCTAGATTTTAAAGGTCTTTCTAGCTTGCAAAGCTGCAAATAATACTCATTGCCTAGCACAGACTGGTTGCAAATGTGATTCTTCATTCATCCCACCAGCCACACATCTGGAGTAAGTACTTTGCCTATAACACTGTGTAAACATGTTTAATACTGGTTTTAGTCCCGAACAAGAATGAGTATTTGTTCATATGGCAAAACAAGATTATCATTTAGAGCTGCATTTGAAATGCCACAGACAAATCCAATAGGGGTTCTATTTCTGTCAGTCATCCCCAAGTATTTTGCAGCTTTCCCTCCTAAATCCCCAACCTGCCCTGCTTCTTTTCAGACTTCTAATCCAGGAATCAAACAAATCCAAAACAAGAACCCTATCTGCTTTGCTGAAATACGAAAGAGTTAAATAGTGCTGTTGGCAAGTACAAATAAATAAGTACTACAGTTGCAATGTGTTAATTAACTATCTAGAAGAGTGGGATTTTAATTACTTGTGTGCAATATACTCACAGAATAAAATTATTTGGCATGAAAACCAGCTGAGCCTGTGAAATGAGAAATACCTTACCTGCTCTTCACCTTTGATAATAATGTTATCAAGGCTGCTTTACCGTCTAGAGATGCATGTTACTTTTTTCCTCAAAGCTCACTCTCTCCCAGGATTGATATTTTTTACAGCTGAACAGCTGTGCAAGACAGAATTGCTCCTAGATCCTATCTGCCTATGACAAGGAAAGCTTCTTGCATAGGCTGGGAATAGAAAGAAGAGTTCACTTGTGTGTGGTTGCTCTTTCTTCTGGAAAGAGTTGGAATGATGCTCTTTATGCAACCACAGGTGGGATGGAATAAAGAGGGGGAACTGGGCCAAATCTGGACTTGGGAAACTACTGCAACAGAGCTTTTGTCTGTCATTTTTAATACCTGCCCTTTCTTTTGCTTTCCCTAGATTTCAACATGTATAATTATAGCCAACAGCAGCAGGCAGTTGGGTGGTTCTTTTAGGAACTGCACCCTGAATAGGCACGAGGTAAGTTACAGAAAAACCTGTTATCCAGTACTTGTTATGAAAATATGAAGCAAAGGGAATTCCAGAGCGACTCAAAGTGAGGTAAAACATAACCACCTAACAGTTCTAAAAACCAGTGAGAACCACTTACAGCTATCTGCAAAAGCTGCATTCATACTGACCTGTGGTCAGCAGCTCTCAGTTGTAAATCCCAGGGCTGCCTAGTAGTCTTCGAAACAGTGACAAACCTTCCCATGCGCAGCAACAGCCCAGCTTCTCTGGTACCCCAAAGTAACCCCACTGAGGTTTGGATAAATCATTTTGCTGGAGGCATTTACAAACAACTCCACAGTCACACAACCTCCACCACCACCTAGCTACGATGCTACCGACCTCAGCAGGCTCCTTTGCAAGGACGCTGGCCGGGAAGCAGTGCCTTCCAATAACAGCTTGCAGCTATAAATTAAAATCAATTTGTTGTGGCCAAGGTTTCCACTTACCTGGTTTGGTGGCCCCCTCTGGCGGGTACTCGGGGAATTGGCCCTCGGAGGGGACGCTCACTGTCCGGCGCAGGCAGCGCCCTTTGGTAGCATCCACCTGCGGCTCCTGGACCCCATCGATAGGCACCTGCATAAAAAGAATGCTGACAGCTGTTAATGTGCCACCGGGCTACGCTGTTAATATGCCATCTTGATAAGAACTCCATTTACTACTCATCTGCTAATAACTTTCAGATGCAGTTCGGAATGCCTGGCCTTACCACGAAATTCCTGAGGCTCTGCGGGAAAGCACTGCAGCGGTGAGGAGCGTCAGTGCGCACGCAGCCCGGAGAGGGCTGCATGCAGGTGTGCAGCAGCCTGCGCTCCAGAGGTATCAAGTCACAACACAGCCGACCCATCTGACTAACACAGCAGTGCTGCCTTTCAAAACTGCTTCTCCAATGCTGGACACATCGCTAGCCAACCTTGCCCACTTCCATGCTGGGAAAGTCAGGCAGAGGCTGCTGGTCAGATGGCTACATGCGAAACTCTGAGATTACAAAAGCATTTTTGCAGTCTCAGCACATATTCAGTGATCAGCTACAGCGTGTCAGAGAAAAATGGATGTTCTGCTGGTCATATTGGACACATGGAGAAAGGGGATATCTTCTACGATTAAGTCAAACTCATCCTAAAAGTGGGACCTCAAAAGGCTCTAAGAAAGGCTTGGGGTCCTCACTATTTCATAGTAATAAAATTCTGTATACTAATTCTCTTTAAAAGTATTAAATGTATAAAGATCTTGTTTGTCTTCTGAAATTTTGGCAAACTTGACCCCTCGGGGTTTGCTCCCCCACTAACCTTGCCTTTAAATGCTTGCTTGGACAACTACATTTTGCTAGAGAGGTGCTTATGCTGGAAAAAAAAGTGGTAAATTATGCTACCTATCACTACAGCTGCATGGCTTTTAGACAACAGCCAAGAGCTCTAAAATAGCCTAAGCAATACAGTCTCTGCCCAACAGCATGTATGTCTGGGAACAAGAAACGAGCCTGATGTACTCCTAATCCAATCCCAAAAAACGTACAAAGGGATTTGGAGGATAAGGAAGAGTACCCAACTACTTCATGAATTTACATGGACACCTTTGTGCATCCCGATTTTGTTTACATGATCAGCATGGGTTAATTCAAGCATCATTTACTTTGCATATAGAAGGGCAGACAGACAAAACCTTCAGACAGCTACCTCCTCGCCAGAGGTGCAATCCAGATTACCCCAGCCTGCAGAAAACATCCTTCCAACAGGAAGACGACATTGCTTCCAGCACAAGGAAGACATCCTTCATTCTACCCTTCTGAAGAACATACACATTGATCTGAAGAGGTTCAAAGAACAAAAGACAGCAGAGATACTTCAAGCTGGTGAAAGGCTGGTCACGAAAGATGGAGACTGAGTGGGAAGAACATATCTCAGAACCAAGCTACACAGGATCTTGGACCCTGATAAGCATTGTTTCCTTGATTGAGTCACTAACAAGGGGTGGGCACCTGGGGCCAGTACTGCCTTATACAGTATTTCTGGGCCCCATGCACCCCAAAGAACTGGCACAGAAGGGGGCCAGAGATCAGATGTGATGGTTGATTAACAAGTTCAGATCTTGCTTCCGTGTCTCAACAAGAGGACACTCCAACTGGGGAACTGGGAATTCCCTGAGCCTGCTGTCTGGTCTGAGTCGCTTGTCTGAGGAAGCCATGCCCTGCGTCCTGCTGGCCTGCCTGATAATCATGGTTATGACCATGGTTTTGCAGGTTTTTACATGCTCGCATATTAAGTTTAGCTCAGTGTTGGTGAGTTATTGGATTTTCTGTCATTTCGACCTGGATAATTGTGCTACTGAGTTACTGCATTTCTTGTTAACAACCCAGATAATCACACTCCTGATCTGTATTTGTTAGCACAACATTATTTAGAGATAAATTGTTTACCCCTAAAGCTGTTGCTCTGGTGTCTGTTACCATATCATGAAACTGTAACTTTGTGGGGCCACCTTAAGCCTTATTATATTCAACAGCTGGAAGAAACCCCAGGGATGAGGGAGAGAGAGAGCATCCAGGCGCTGGAGGCAGGCACAACCCCTCAGTGCCCAAAACATCTCAGTGCACTATTGATGAGGACATTGGCTTCAACAGTACAACTGCGATATATGCAATATGGCAATATATTATCATATAGCTACATAAAAGACAGCTTGCAGCTAAAGGAATAGAGGCCCCTGTTATATTTCCTGTGCTGCTTATCCTTTCATATCTCCAATCATCTCTGAAAACCAAGTATTAATAGCAAACAAAAATATATTACTCATTCGTACTGAAGGTTGTAAAAGATTTACAAGCTACTGTACTATTTTAGAAACAGGCTGCACTACAATGGCTCTCACAAACTAGTTCTGGCATTTCCTGACTTTTAAGCACTTAGCATTCCCTTAAGGTCATTTTTTTAAATGCTATTTATTACTATGCTAGTCTATTTGTCTCCTTCAAACAGTGCTCATTTTTCAAAACAAGTATGCCAAATCCCTCATGGTTATTCTGTTAAGGCTACTTTCTTTTCTGGTAGATTTTTACAGCAGCTCCTTTGCTGAACGATCTCAGTGTGAGAACACATTAGGAAGTTAAGCAGAGACTAATTTTCTTCGTTTATGCCACATTCATTCAATCAAGTTCACATACAAGATTCTCAGTTTTCATCTGGAGGCTCTATTTAGTCTTATTCCCTTCTAAACGCTCTTCTGCTCCACCGCCTCTTCTGCCTCTCCTGATTTCCTTCAGAGCATTTTTTGGTGGGATGCTGCAAGCTCTATTTCCAGAACAGCTATTACCAGTCACACCACACACCTGCTTCAGCACACCTTAAAAGCATCAAGCTACCACCCTGTGATCCTTTCTCAGTGAACTTGCTGCACCTACACCTAACTGCTAGCTCTATACCAATACAGCTCCTGTAGCATAGATTTCTCCACTATAAGATTTTTTTACTGAGAAATAAATATAGTCCCTTTTCTTTCAATTATACCGCTTCAGTATCTGTGCGTGCTTTTGTACATGGGATGACAGAAACATTCTTTTAATCCACTGACGTGAAAAAAAGCAGTAGGACCACCCTGATAGCAGCGTATATAACAACAGCAACGATAGCCAAGAGGATGCTATGGATGTACTGACTTGCTGCCGAGGGTGAGGAGGAGAATGGTGATTGAGGCCACGCTGTCCTTTGTGTCCTTGGGAAAAGCAAACAAGCTGCAGCACACCGGAGTTGGTGTCAAAAACAAATCTACTTCTGCATACCAGAGATAGGATTTATCTTCAAAGAGGAACTGAGCCATTAACAGGAAGACTGTCTGAGAGCTCGGGTCCTAATTCTGGGTCACTTAGCCTTTTGTACTTCACATTTGCCCAGACCAGGAAAACATGGTTAGACTGCACACTGAAAAAACGTTCATTGGTGTAACTATGTTCTTCCAGCGCAGTACAGTCCACACCAGCAAAAAACCTGCTTTTGTTAGCGTATTTACAGTGGCTTGAGAAAAAAATGATACTGTTTGTTTCACTCAATAATTCTATAAACTGTAAGGAAAAACATTTTAAAGCCACATAGCTTGATCTACACCAGAGAATATACAAACATCCCACAATTTCAAAATTAAAGTAGCAAAGTAGCTAAAAAAGATCCCCCCTTAAGTCTGACTTAGAAGTGCTATGTTATTCTAAGTAACATTCCTCCAAAACCATAGTCTCAGTCTATACTGACAAAAAAGAACTAAATCCAGGACTGCAGGACCAATATTTATTGCTTAGGATAAGTTCAGCCTACTCTTAAAAAATACAGGTTCATGAACATGCAAAATGAGCTTGGTCAGAAGCTCTGCATCTCTTGGGACTGGACACATTTTTAGAAAGGTATATAAACTGCTCCATGGTAGGTCAAACAGATTCACAGATTGGGTGGCACCGGAACACAAACAAGCACACAACTAAATACCACATAAATACCCAGCCAGACATCTGCAATCTTCCCAGCCCCCCTCCAGCCCCTGCCATTCCAGCCAGCACTTCAGCAAAGGATAGAAAAGAATGACAAAGTGTTGCAGAGTCAGGATGATAATGGCGATTTAGGCTTTCAGCTCCGACCCTGAAGCTGACGTGTTGAAGCTGCTGGTTCAGGGCTGGACTCTGAGCAGTGTAACTCTGGGACAAAAAGGTACATAGGGACAGTCCAAATCCTGATAATTTTGGCAATCTTGACAATTTTGATCATATGCCACTTTTCATTGGCAAATTTCACAATTTAACAAGGACAGGTTCAGAGCTCGGACTCTAAAATCTCGAACAGCATCACAGCTCACCTGCCACTGAACATGCTTTTTAAGTATAAAAAGCCTGTATTTGGGATTTCTAGTTTGATAATGAAGAGATTTCAGAAGAAATAGGAGTAAGAGCTTTACAAGCATTTAATGTCTCTTAAAGGCAAGCTGAGCTAGGCTCTTCTAAAAAAAAAAGAAGCAGGAAAAAAAGTTTCTTCATTGCAGATAGATTTCTCAAGATTGGAAAGACTGATTCAAGACAAAAACTTGAGAACTTGCAACCTCTTCTGAACTAATAGTCAGGAAGTTTGGAATCATGTCAACAAAACAGTTAAATATTTAACTTTTTCATTTTTACCTTCCTCCTGAAAGTTAGAAGCCGGCTAAAATTTTGACATAGAAATCCACTTAAGAAACAAACATTTATTTGGGCTTTTGGAAAATAAATAATTAAATTCATTTGAGAATTGAAGCAAATCTTTTCTTACGACTGGGTTCAGCTTTGACAAACTCCTGTTTACAGGTAAAACATATTTACTGTAAGATACCAATGTGACAAGTCTTTTGAGAACAGCAGTGAGCGTTACTGAAGAACCTCCCCTGGGGCCCCCATGCATCAGTGTTTGCTTTTGCTATTTTCTCTTGGGATAACCGCTGTTGCTCCACTACTGGTGTCAGTCGCAGGAGATGGAAGAGTAGGAAAATACATCAGAGATGTCCTGCTGCTGGCCTCTGTCACCAGCACCAATAAGTACTAGATCTTGTCACAGTGAACATAGGTCTCTACTATCCTTTGCCCAGGATTAAAACCACCTCTAAATCCAAGAAGGAAGCTGAGGTTTTGGGTGCAGGAAGGAAAAAGGAAATGTCTAACACAGTGAAAAGCTTTGTTCATCTTCATTTCCAACAGAACACAAAATTAAAAGATTCTGCAGGACAGCAGCCAAGTTACAGACAAAGACTAACTAAAAAGCAGCCAAAACCAGATGCAGCCATTTGTCACATCCCTCATGAAAGTGCCATGCAATGCATTATCTATCTGAAACCACTCTTCATAAACACTAACTCATTCCCTTTCCCTGTTTAAATGGCACTGATTTTGGAGACACTTTTACTCTGCCCTCACAGCTCTTGACCTACGGAACAGGTTTCGCAAATGATGAAAATACCTACACCTTCCTGACAGTGGGAAACTGTCTTCCTCATGGAAAAAATACCTGATTTGTAAGTGAATCAATCTAGACCTGTTCTCCTAGTCTTGGAAGATGCTGTTAGATATTACTACACCATGATATGTTGTAGTAATTGCACATCTTTTGTCACTCATGACTCCTTACTCGCTAAGTCATCTCTTGTGTCCCTACAGGGATTAATTTTCTTTCTACTTACTTTTTGGGCATCAATCTCTTCCCTTCATTAATAATCTTCATTCTTCAGTGTCACCTATTTTCATTTTATAAAGTTGACAAGGTGTCAAGTAATTAATATTTTTCTACACTGCACAAGGTGATACCGTCAGACTATTTTTGTCTAAGTAATTACAGATATTTTTGGATCAAGTTGTACCTCAAAATTTCTCTGATTTCCAACCTACTCTTGTGCTTGCACAGCGCAAAATCTCATATGTACTCTATGCAAACTGCCTTGATAATAAATGCATAGTGGTGGCATGTTATAAGAAAAGAGTTTTCTTACTACTTTGTTTATTTCTGTGCTGTTCCCTCAGTCTTCAAAATCTGTGCAATTCATAATGCTGTATTTTAACAGCATTAACTGAAAGAAACCAAACTTAGCAATATACCCAAACCAATTAAGACATCTTTCATTTACCTGTTTGCATTTTGTATGTTTTCCTACTTTTTGGCTTTGACACACATACTTGCATAATGATTTCACAAAGTATTATAAACATCAAACATTTCTGTTCCCTTTTAATTTCACACAGGTTAAGCTTCTTGAATTTTTATGCCATGAAGTAACAAAGCAGATGCACAGAGAATAAAATGAGATGCTTCAAACTTACAGTTTTCAAATTACACCAGCCTTGCGATGATGCAAGCGCTCCCTTTCGGCTGCAAGGGCATTCTGCTGTTAACATCTCTTCCTTCTTCCTCCACACCCACCCCCTTACTGATGGGTATCATTCTGTCCCTCACATTGTTTCCAAGATCCTCTTCAGCATTCCGAAGAAATTCTGACCTACTCACTCCACCAGCAATTTCCATGTTCAGAGCAGGAACCTCTCCATCTTCAGCTCCTGTTGCCTATCGCATTGTTTCAGGTTAATAAGAAACCTCCTCCAGCATCACCTTTCCAATAATTTTACTCTAAACATAATCTTCAATTTTCTTCTTTAAGTAACCTCCCTCTTCCTCATTCACCTGGTCTTTTGCTTAGGCTCCCTGTACCTGTGGTCCCACCCATGGGCTTTTTTTTGATTCCCCTCCTACATACTTCTCAGTCATTATGCTCTTCCCAAGCATCTCTCCCCAAGCATCTCTCCCCATTGCCACCGTAGGCCTGTGTTCACTCTTACTTCCAGATGACATCTCATAGAGCCTCTTTCAGCTCTGAATGACTTGCCAAGTAAAATTTAACCGAGTCGCCTCCCTTTCCCTTTCTCTTGAAAGCTACAACGAATACTTCTATTTCAGAAAAATTAGAAGAAGGTGCAAATCCAGAGTATCAGCTCTGTGTCTCTCTGTTAACTGGCTGTTCTACTCCTATATGGTTTGTGTTTCTATAAGGGATTGTATATACACTGCCATGTGTACAGACTCAGAAGCTAAATTAAAACAACATTTTATTTTCCTACAGAGTACTCATGACTCTGCAAGGAGTCCCTTTTTCCTTTCACTTAACAGTAGTCCCAAATTACTTAAAAATCAGAATAGCAAATCTGACTCCAGCTACTAGCTTCTGAAACAAATCACATTATCAGCATGTGGAGTCACACCTGCACCAAAGGCATGTCTGCTTGGCCCATCTGCACACAGCATTTCCCAAAACAAGTTATTTCTCATTGTGATAGTGTGGGCAGGCTCCTTTGAGAGCACGCTGCAAAGATTTACTCTACTGCTGTACTTAAAACCCAGGCTCTGTATAGCCTGATACTGAATTTCTCCAGCTTCTGACAAAAAACAGAGTGTATTTAAACATAGTATATAATGATTTAATACACCAGTGATACATCAGACTTCCCATATTTACTCCTCAGGATCTAAGCAAAAGACTCATCTTACTCCCAGCAAAATGCTTTTAACTGTGTGCGGTAGGAGAAATTAAGAACCCATAAGTGCATGATTACCACCTTCAGAAAATTACTTGTGATATGAGCCAGTGTGTTTTCAATTACATTTCTTTAATGAGATGCATCCTTTTAGCCCAGCTGCACTGGTACAGTATAGTTTTAGGAAAAATTCTCACATGTCCTTAAGTTTCTTCAGTATATACTTTAATTCCTTAGGTGACAGTCCTGTCAGACTAGAAAAAGAACTGCATAGTAAACAAACATCATGATATGGGCCTTCCATTTTCCCTGTTTGATCATCTCTCCCATGCATTAGCATTGATGTTGTTCCCTTCCAATAACTCAAGTCCTTCTCTAAACCATTTCCTCCTACTCTCCCTATGCAAGGAAATATTTCATCCCTTGTAAATAAACCTGATCACACTGAAGATGAATAATATTTAGTGCTACATCAGAAACAGGTCTCTTACTCTCAGCCTGTACACAGCCGTACACAGCAACTTCAAAAGGATCAAGAAAAACCACAAAAATTCAGGTCCTCTCCAAATGTAGGAAACCATGGTATTAGACTCAAATTCATAGGCATTTATATGTAATAAAATCTATTTCAGTAATTTGAAAACATTCCTATTTTATAGGTCCTCCTGAAATATTTCTTTTTAAGCAGGGTAAATCTACACCAGAATAATTAAATAAACCAACCCAGGATCATTAGCAAATGCTTTTAAAGCTCATGTATTCCTGACAGTCTATAGACATCAAATACCACAAGAAAAAACATATCATAGTGTAGTCTAGGAGAAGGGAATTATCAGCATTTGTTTATTCAGTGTTTCAATCGACTAAAACATGCCTTTCTTTACCATATTGACGTTATCTTCATGACAAGGCACAGTGCCAAGTACTACATGCTATATATACACACGCAGAGTAATTTTATAATTAAAGCAAAGATGGTTGCAATAGCTTTGAGTATCCATGCCAAGGGGCACCCAATCTTCCTTGCTGCATTTAGCAAGAGAGAGAGCAAACCTTTGTCTCAAACAATCTACCTTGTGACTGCAGCAAGGTTGATTGTACAGTGTTAAGGCTGTACACACCTCCTCTGCCCAGCACTCCCATACAGACACAAAAAAACCCCTTCTTCCCCACCTTTACTGCACTTTTCCCTACCTTTATGTCTGCACTGACGTGAGGGGGTAGGTTTACACAGCTGTGGTGGCTTTAACTACCATTAAAAGCAGCAATAACATAAGAAGATGTAGTGGCAGACTTAAATGCAGCCTGTAAAATTCTAAGAGGGAGTTTTGGATGCATACAGTTTGCTGTCACCTCTTCCATGTAACCAGCATGTGGGCCAGCAGGATTATAACTGTGCGTGCCATGCCATCCATATGCAGAACAGGTTAGCTCCCCTTTTCTCCCCTTTCACACATTTCACTAAACTTGTGAACAAAATAAAGGGGACATGAAAAAAGCTGCCTTTCTGTTTTACCAATAAAGGCCAAAAGGTAAATCCTGAGTAGCCAACGTGAGCTTCTCTCACCTCTTTCTCCCTGTTGAGCAGCACCAGCTGGCTGTCCGTCAGGATGCAGTATTTCCTCTCCCATGTTGTCGTTTCAGTGTAGGGGGACTGGCCGCAGGACAGTCTGTGTGTAGGTGGCCCTTTCACATCTGCGAAGAGAAAACCATGACGCCAGAATCATTAGCATGTGTCATTAACCCCCTTCTTTGCTTTTGCTGTTCTGCAGCTAGACGCGAACCAGAACTGCAATCTGTACTTAGCAGTGCCTGCTTCAACATATTAAAAGACAAAATGCTAATCCTGGGAGGCACACATGTGGAACGCTACGTAAGGTACACTATGAATACTTATTTATCTATAGCACAACTTACAAAAATGGCAATACCCGAGATGAATAGAAATGTCTTTGTCAAAGACTGAAATATAATCAAAAGAAAAGACCGAAGCTCTCATGCAAACTTCATCTTCCCTCCACTCCCTTCTCACAAATGTGGTTAAATGGGTAGGGCCCTGAATGTGCCCTAAATCTTAACAAACTAGATTATTTGAGACTAAGGATAGGAAGGAAGATGTGGACCAAGGAAGGCAGGCTTGAAGAAGGGAGGGAAAAATTCAAAGGGATGGGCATTTAATTGAGAAGGGCTTATTATCATCTTTTGGTAGGGATGCTATTTGATTAAATTGTGAGAGATAGGAGTCTTCCAGCATTTTCATTTAGCCACAGCCACTATAGTGCCAAAACTCAAACAAAAACCCCCCCAACCAACCAACGAAAACCCAAACCAAAATCCAACTTGTTTGGCTCCCAGTGCTGATCTTTTAAAATTCACTTTAAAATCAATTTCCCTTAAGTCTCTCAGGCTTGAGCTACATATCACATTGTGCCTCTCACTACTAAGAAGTTTTTCCTCCAAGACTAGGAAAGGAAAGCACATGAACAAATGCAGCAGACAGACAGACTTCGCTGCCAAGCAGCCAAGCTCAAAGGCAGAGAAAGCTGTGGAGCAGCAAGGTACGCTGTCAGGGCTATGAGAAGACTGGGTGCAAAGAAGGCTGCCCTAGGAATTCAAGTGTGCAGTCAACTTATAAAAATCTCTCTACAGGAGACAGAAATGCTATATGAATAACAGAAAAAGGGATGTACGCAACAGAGCCATGGGTAGCACAATTTATACAAACTTAGAAAACAGTATCAAGTAATCTCTTTCTAAAGTTTTGAGATTAAGTTCTCGTTGCTTTATAATATTAAGTTTCGGTTTTACCTTGCGCTCTAGTTTTATACAACTTTACCTGCAAAAAAATCAGCCAGTCTCAACGCATACACTGTAGATTCCTGAAGTCCCTGAACTACCTCTCAGGGGTCTAAAAAAAACATTGCAAAAAATACGATATTGTCAGGGGCTTGCTGCATAGGAGTCCAGGACCTCCTTCAACTGTTTCAGGAGCCCATTGGGCAAAACGAGTGTTCAAAACCAAAGTGGTTTGTAACATTAGCTTCCTTTTAGTATACATACTAATAACCTAGTGCTTGCACAGAGCTAACCACAAATGCTTCTTGTAGCTTCTACCCAGCTTCACCACTAGAGGCCAGCGAATCCTCAAACACCCAGCACCTTCCCAGCTGCAAGGAAGAGTGCAAATCCAAACACAAGCATTAAACGTTGAGTAATGAATCCCTCCAACTGACTTCACTCCTTGCAGACATTGCGTATGCCAAATCCTACCTAATTATTTAAAAAGCTGCAACATCTTCATGCTCTTTTCGTGCGTATAATAGGCAACTTTGCCTCCACATTGAAAGGAATGTGTCAACTTCTAAAGCCAGAGAGTTAACTTGAAAGATGGCTTTCAGTACCTAGTTCAATCTCACATTGCATTAGGATTTTCGTGATCATTCAGCAGAATGCTTGAAATAGGCAATCTGATACCTTTAAGCAAGAAAAAAAGGACTGCATGCTTCCTACTGCTCTGAATAACAATGAAATGCACCTTTGCTCCCTTAATTTCAGGTGAGAAAATTCAGGGAAGAAGCTGAGATTCAGAATCAGGCTCCACACTGTTACCTCTCCTAACAAAGCTTTGTTTCCAAGAGTGACAAGCAATGCTGTGTATCTCAAAGTTGCCCAAAACTCTACTTAGGCATAAGCATAATTAAGGGAAACCACCACAATCTCTGTGATGTAAAAGTGCATTTGTGTAAACTCCGGGAGCACAGCAGACTCTCTCACAAGTTATATATTTGTCCATATTACAGAAATTAACCCTCCAGGTAGATTTTTTGGCACAACTTCAACTCACATTTATCATGGTGTCCAACCAAACACCTAACCAGATGCAAAATAAAACCACTGTTGCTCCTGCTTTAGACCTGGGTTTCCCAAACAGCAGCACATGAACCCTACCCATGCCTAAGCAAGACAAACCTATGAGCAACAAGCTAAGAGACGGAAGATGAGGGAGAAGGATGAAGCCATGGGCTCCCAGCATGACCGTGCAACAGAAATGTGAAGACCAGAGCTCTGGGGATCTAGTCTCTTGGGTGATGAAAGCACATGATAAATCACCAAGGGGAAAAAAGGATGAAGGCGTGTCCCATCCTGCTCATGTGGGTGGGCTAGCAGCAACAGAGTGCCTCCACCTGCTACACTGAGCGATAACCAGGTAAACTATATTTTGAACTGCTGATAGACTTTCTCATGGCAACAGAAAACCCTTCTGGACCATTAGCTCCAACATAGAACCTACAGTCACGACTCGCCCAGCCCTGAAAGACTTTTGCATTATGATTTCTACTAACTACAGGCCTTGGCAGGATACCATCCAACAGATCTATGGGCTGCACAAAGGAATTAAAGAACAGAACGACTTCTTCCACTGCAATAACAACTCCAGGACTTAACTGAGTCATCAGGCACTGCGGGCCAGCCACAGCTCTGCTGCCAAGTGGGTTGGCTATGTCAGAACAGCTTACCACAGGCTGCTGGCAGAGTAACATGCCATCTTGGTGTCTGGAGCTGTCAATCACCACCAGAGAACACCACAGCATTAATATTTTGTGTTTGTACCGGTATCCTTTTGAGCACGTTGGGACACAGCCCCACCACCCCTGCAGGCTGACCAAGTGCTCTCTTCAACAAAGAAGAGCAGTTGCAAGCTGTTTTTCTGATGTATCAGATCCCATAACTTCAGTCCTCTCCTCGAGGCTGATGCTGCAAGCCCATCTTGCAAACTAGATGAATGCTAAATACATGTTACAAGAAAACTCTCTGCAACAAAAATTGCAGCATAGCTTTGGTGCATTTGTCCCACCAATTTTATTATTTCTCAGCTAGCCTTCCTGCATGGTTGACCTCTTTGGAGCCTCTTGCAACAGCTGTAACTTCAAAACTTATTCCGAAGCACGTTACCAGTTTAGACTGAAGACTCTTTGGGACTTTACACGGTATCACATACACACTTGGTCGCTTCACAAACCCTGTTCTGCTTTCCGGTACTCTTCATCTTCAGTTTTCATTTTACACTCTTGGCTCCAACTTTTCACGTGAATGTAATAAAACCCACCAACCTCATCCACTAATGCCCCATAAAACTAATTTACCACCTGTAGTGGTTTAACCCCAGCCAGCAACTAAGCACCACGCAGCCGCTCACCCACTCCCCCCCCACACCCAGTGGGATGGGGGAGAAAATCCAGAAAAGAACTAAAACTCGTGGGTTGAGATAAGAACGGTTTAATAGAACAGAAAAAAAAGAAACTAATAATGATAATGATAACACTAATGAAATGACAACAGTAATAAGAAAAGGGTTGGAATATACAAGTGATGCACAACGCAATTGCTCACCACCCGCCGACCGATGTACCCGGAAGACCCCGAGCGGCAATGCCCCCGCCCCAGTTCCTAAAACGTCATATGGTATGGAATACTCCGTTGGCCACTTTGGGTCAGCTGCCCTGACTATGTTCCCTCCCAGCTTCTTGTGCCCCTGCAGCTTTCTTGCTGGCTGGGCATCAGAGGCCGAAAAACCTTGACTTTAGACTAAACATTACTTAGCAACAACTGAAACCATCAGTGTGTTATCAACATTCTTTTCATACCTAGCTCAAAAACATAGCACTGTACCAGCTACTAGGAAGACAATTAACTCTATCCCAGCTGAAACCAGGACAACACCCCTGTTTGAATCGCTATGGAAGTGAATGGCAAAAAGTCCATGTGTAACTAGGACCACTTACACTTTTGGGAAAGACCGAAAGTCAGGGCTGTCCTTTCTCAGTTTGGGCCTACTATCTACCAGCTCATACGGGAAGGCTTGTGCTTTGGAGGGTAACTCACCGTTGAATGCAGTTTCAGACAGGAGTTAGAGGAGAGATCAGGGAGGTGCATCTGAGTTTGCAGATGTTATGTGTGGGTTGGGCTCAAGCAGCCACACACCTAAATATGCAAGTTCTGGTGACAGAAGATTTCTTTCTCTGGTCTGATGCAATCCTTTCCATTCTGCATCATTACAATGAGGCATTCAAGCAAGCAGATCAGTTAGTCTACACACAAGATTAGAGGTCATGCCTTATGTGCCTTCAAATGCTAACATCAGTTAAATAACAGCTTGGAAAAAATCCCCTTCTTGGTTTATCCTTCCCTGCTGAACTGAGAAGAGCACCACTGCTCGCCTGCCACATCCGACATAGCTGAAGATTGGAAACTGCGTTGTTTTTCCTCAGGGCTCTGAAATGTCATTAGGCATGTTATAAATACCAACAAAGCTCTCTTTCTGTCAGCCAAATGACAACTTGTACCTTATTATTCTTTAAGTACAGAGCTTATTTAAAAAAAGGGTTGGGGGTGGGGGGGGAAGGAACAGTTCTGCCATAACCACATAACAACAAAAAAGAAGTGTTGACTGGTGCAGGGCGAGGGAACAAGGAAAGAAGCAGCCAGTGCCAAGCTGATCCCCACAGAAAGGATAAGACATTTTATGAAAACTGACAGCAGTTTTGTAGTATTTAGGGAGTAGTACTAGTGCTATCAGATGGGAACATTTCTGAATCTTCCATTGCAAGTATGCAATAATTCTTTTTTTTTTTAAATTCCAAATGCATTTGCAAGTAGAGAATACTTTCCAAAACACAGGCAATGGGCAGAATCAGAGAGTTATTTCCAAGAGATGACGGGCGTTCCAGTGTGATTTAGTCCCCAACAGCTCTTCTACAAACATAAGAGGAGCATCTTCTCTCCTCTTCAGAACTGGTGAAAAGGACAGAATTAGCAGAAATCAGGCCAACAAGACTGCATTAAAGGTAAATTCATGCCTTTAGTCTCCTTGCCAAAAAGGACTCTCTACCTACCGTCAGTAAAAACACAGAAATAACCCTCCATCCCAGTGATGACAAAGAGCACCCCTGGCATGTGTCAAAGCTCCTTTTTTGAACCACACTCCTCCTATGGTGAAATCACGGGCTTACTGAAGTACTTGCCAAATTTTCATCAACTTTATTAGGGTCTGTATACTGTTCCTAGTATTTCCAATGAGGAGCTGCCAAGCAGCTGAGTAACTAACGTAGTGGCCAAGTTTGTATGCAGGGAGGATTTTTTTTCCCCTGAAGAGAGATTAGTATAAGCCCTAACACCTTTTGACAACAGGTCTACTTGCCCACAGTCAATGTTTCCATGGTGGTTTATGTACTTACCATAGAGACAGGACTCAGAGAACTTTAGCTAAGTGCTGTCATCTGAGAGCTTGTCAGTACCCCAAGCCTACCCAGCTGTGCACGAGGATGCAGTCCAGTTCAAATAATCATCAGTCTGAACCTTCATCAAGCAGTTGAACAGAAGCTGAAACAAGCCTTACTACTGACATGAAGCTTCAAAGACAAATAGCAAATAAAAGTCCTTCACTAAACTTACACCATCTCTAAAATGATTCAAGGGAAAGATATGGCAGAAAGGGAAATATACTGTGTATCAGCACGTTCCATTCCCTTAAACCTGCATCTTGTAATAAGGCAGGATTTCTGCAAATGAAGTCACTGATGTGAGCGAAAATAAACAGTAATAGCACAGTTATGTGACATACAGCTGTGTGTGTACATGCAACTATTTCAGACAGCTGTGTGACGCTCAGACAAAGATCTGCAGGATCTGGATTTAAACCAGAAGAGAATTCAAGTGCCGCTGCCCTGAGAGCGGACACAGGCGTTGGAGCAACCCTGGCTCAGCTAAAAGAGGGACAATGTCTCAACATTTACACAGAGCAGATGACAACAGAGGTCAGTTACTGAGGGTCTGCTAGGAAAAGCACAATCAAGACAACTTCCACTTTCTCTCATGCTGATATATATAGCTTTTGTTTACATTTCTTATTTCTCAAACCAACTCCCAGCCATATGCAATGGTTTCTGATCCAAGCAGAACTGCAGACAAACACTATCAGAAACAACCTATCATGATGCACAAATTCACTTGGGAGAAGGAGGGGACACTCATCCTCCAAGTTTGTACAGACAACAACCACAGTGTCCCAACACAGAACATACAATGCTCATGACTAATTGTATAATACGATAAGGAAAATTCAGCACATACTGTGTATGGCAATGCGGAGATTCACATGCTACAGAGAAAACATGTCACATACAGTTGATCAATTCTTCTCTGAATCACAACACACTTACAGAGATATGACCAGTACAAATTATAGAAATAAAACCATTAATCGTGTCATTTTATTTCAAATCACAACATGGGCAATGCCTGTAGGTTTTCTAGGAAGCTTCTTGTAACTACTGTGAGATATGGTATTGCTTACTTGCCCCTCTAAATCACTGTGTGGCACGGCTCCATTTCAGCTAAGAGGTACCTACATTTTTGTGGTCAGCAACAGATCTCTCTGGTGAAGTAGGTGTTATTTTAAGTGTAAAAAGCATGAGCAGATCCTTTGGGATGACAGCCATGCTCTTAATGTAGGATGTTATTACAGGAGGTAAGTCTCTACTGTGAATTCTTCCTGTTATATTCAATAGCTGCACTCAACAAACTTCAATTACACATGCAATGACTAGCCCTCAATTCAGCTGAATCCAGTTGCTCTCCTCTGGCAGCTACATGCAACAATTAACCAAATTCTTGTATGGAAACCTAATATCACGGGTAGGAGGTAAAGAAAGGTTAGTCAAACCATCAGATTTCAGAGATCTTGAAAGCTCTCATGCCAACTGGTTACTGCCAAAACGCGACCTGGAAAATCCATTCTGCATAGAATAAAGCCATAAAAGGTTTAAGTAGGTGGAAACAGTATTTTAGAAGCTGGCAGAAGCCACGACCAGCGCCATGACTTTCTCAGATTCCAATGCATTTGGCGCTGCAACACGAATTCTTCACAAGATCTTTAATTTTTCTAGTATAGGCCAATCTTGCCAATCTAACCTATTAACTTTCCACTACTCTTTTATTGAGTGGCAGTGATCAGGCATAGTCTAGAAACTGGTTTTCCATTATCCCAGTGGAGAACCTCATAAGCCACAGACAGATTCACGTAAAAATTTTTCAGTCAGGTGTAGTTTTCATGCCCTGTACCCTCATAGGAATATCACCATGGCAATTTTTATGCTTATTGTGTGTGCTTCCATTTCTCTACCATCAGTATGCCAATTTGGGGTAAAGGAATCTCTTAAAATTTAGAGACGAGAACTCTGAAGGTATCTGCTGCTCACTGCTTACGGATAAGGTTTTGAGTTTTTTTCCCTCCTCTGAATGAGGACTGTGCATCTCTTCTGCAAACAGGTAAGGGCACAGCTTTTTTTTCCACCAGTTGCTGGAAAGCTTTGATGAGATCTGTGATGGGGTGGGAGAAGGGTCGCCTTTCTCCTCTGAATTTCTCATGTGCAGGAGTCTCACCTCAACACACAGAAAGCAAGATTCACCTTTAAAGCTCAAAGAACGAGCACAATATTTTGTCCATTACCAGAGCTACCAGCCAGATTCTTAAATTTCCTACAGATTTTCTGCATTAAAAAAAAATAAAAAATGTAAGAAGCAATTTTTATGTGGGAAGGGCTAAGTCATCAGATGAGTGAATACCTAATAGCCACCCAAAGGTTGTCTCCTTTGCAACCAGCGGGAGACAAAATACAGAATGCTACTGTTCAACGAGCCTGGCATCTCCCAGAAAGATGAGCTCTTGCTGCATCTCCTCTCCATTGCTGACATCATTCCCACCCCTTCATTCCTTCCCTAGGAGAGACTTGACTTGTTTGTACAAGAGACGGCCGGCAGTGAGCAAGGTACAGCAGGCTCACTCCCCCAGCTGAGCTCCCAGAGGGCTCTGCCAATTTAACTTGGTCCTGAGTCAGTACATCTGCCCTGTACTTGCAACGTCACTGCTTTGCCTATCAAAAGCTCAGTATTTTTCACACCAAGGCTGAGACTATGGTAGAGATCAGCCAAGATTTCCCCTCTCATTTCCCCGTAACACATGCAATTCAAAACCAAACCCTTCCCAAGACCTGTGCTAACACGTTTACCACCCTCAGTCCCTACTATTTGCTAAAAGGTTTCAGTGTTCCCTGGTACCCAAGTGTCCTGTGGAAGCTCAAGAGCAGAAATTCAGTTAGGCCACAACCATGTGAGCAGTTTCACCAAGATTTTCTTTTCAAAAGGGAAAATCAGGGAGTCGTTCCAAAAAAGAAACCGCAAGTCTTAAAATCTTATGAGTAGTTTAGCGAGCAGATGCTGAGTGTGCCAACAGTCTCGAGCTTTCTTGCAAAGTCCTAAAAAATGACAGCTAAGGAGCTAGCAGCAGAAGCAAACATTAGGCATAAAGCTAAAATTGCCCTGGCAGGATAATTCTGATTAGAAAGCAGAAAGTTGCACCAGCTCACTGTCACCGTGCAGCTTCTTTGAGCAAAAGGTGTGGGAGCTCTTAATAGCAGTTTAAAGCTGCCAATTAGCTTGAACACTGCTGAGCTTCTCTAAGCTTCTTATGTGCCGCGTAGCCAATTGCTAAACTTACAAAGGGTAATTGATCCTTGCTTCCCTCGGCTGTGCCTCTCTCTCTGTCCCTGTTCTCATGGTCTGTACCCAGCCAGGTTCACAAAAGACAGCGTGAAAGATGTGTCTATCGGGAGACATCAGCACCTTCTTGAATGGATCGGTGCCAGCAACCTCAAATCATGAAATCATCTGTGCACTTCGTTAACTCAACAAGTGGAACCAGAAAACACAACCCAATCAAGGTGGGGACCTTACAAAATACGCAGGTGTGTTTCATGCTCAGCCCAGCCTCCCATGCACGCCTGCAAACAAGCAGCTCATTGTACAGCCTTGTAAATCTCATGACATCACCACAACAGAAGCTGCTATCTGTGTAAAAACCAATTTGGTTCCCAGGATGCCTAGGATTTCAAATAACCCGCAGTTGCTCAAAGCCATCGCTGTGACCCTTCCTACAATGCTAAGCAGGTTTCCTTCCTTCTTATTCAGCTCTCATTCCCTGCCCAGGACCACTCATCTTTGCTCCTGAATATTAAGTACATTCTTCTCTCTCAGTTAAATTCCCACTTGGCCCACAAAACCCTTTGGAATCTCAAAACAGAAATGGTTATTACAAACTTGTAGAGAGGATTATAAAAGATTACATGCCCCCATTACATAGCTGCTAAATTCTGAGAAGATTCTCAAGTGACATGTCTCCCCAAAGGAAGGAGAGGCTTTCGTGAGAAGTTTAGGAAGCGGAAAATGGAGAATAGCAGAAAAGTTAATTATTCATAGGAGAAAAAAATCTGCAGTTTTTCCTCTTAATTTATGCATGGTCCTTTTCTTACCCAGCTCTATACGCTTTCCCCTGTTCTCTTCTCTGTAATGCTTGCTCTCACCAACCCCTAATCTCCATTTTACAGCCTCTTCAGCATGGAGCATCCAGACTGGGCTGTTCCCTCCTAATTATTCTTTGCAAGCCGTACAGGAAGAAGACTAGAGGAAAAGCATCCTGAACTTAAACAGGACCTTGGCCCAAGGCAGCTGTGAAACAAAACAAAACAAAACAATTTAAAAGCAAACACTGCTCAGTTCCTGAACATTTTTTTTATGCACAAAAAAATGTACTTGTGTACTTGTGGTCAAAGCTAAACACGTGTACCACAAGCAGCGCACAGAGCTTGGCAAAAGCACTATTACCAAGGGTTCACAGACAGCTTTACCACCCCACCCTTGCCAAGAAGGCATCAACCAGCTGACACTCATCTGTCACAGACCAGTTTCAAGAGAGCAAGACCCTTTTGCTTTCTTCTGCCAAGGAGGGAGGTATGGGAAGAGCAAAGGTAAAGAAGCATTTCTGCGGAGACAAGAATGAGCCACAGGAACAGACAAGGTGATGAGATAGTAACCACAAGTTCAAGTTGAACAACTGAAAAAACAAACACACTGTCTTCCAGGCTTTCAGGTGCAGTTCGAATTACACCAAGCAGGCTGTTTCTTTTAGAAGCTTTCATCTTTGGCTTTTCTTCACGAAAACCGATGTATTTATTGTCACTGATCTGAACAACCTCAGCCCATAAACAATTTCTCAGAGCAATGGCAGGGTTGCTGAATTCCCCTCCCCTTAAACCTACCTCTACAGAAACACAGTCCCTGTGGTCTCAAAAAACAACCCTCCCTGTGTATGGTGGTCTTCATGATGACAGAGAAGAAGAAAGGAAAAATAAAGAATTATAAATAAATAAATAAATCACAAAGCTCTCACATGATGCTCTCCCATACCTAGGAGTTTTAAATGCTTGGTCACCCTGCCATCACTGCATAGCCTGTCGCTGCTGTACTCTTTTAACTATTTTCAACCTGAACGTTTCTTGAAGCCTGAGTATACATCAGTGATTAGGGGCTTTTTTGGGTTGTTTTTTTTTTTCCTGAATAGACTTTTGGAAAAAAGAGACTATAGGAGTTCCAACGACCGCTGATGTCTCAGACAGACGAATTTATTTCCCTTGTCTAAGAGAGAGTTCACAGGACACTAAAATCTACTACAATGATGTGCATTTTTTTTTGCATATTATCCAGGTCATTCAGACTAAACTTAGCTTTCTTATTTTAACCACTTAAACCAAATGACTTAGGGACCACCTCAAGGGATTCACATATAATGTAGAAGAAGCCCTCCAGTACTCCCCACGCTATTTTAAAAGACCCACTCTGCTTCCTTCTGGCATCTTCAAAATGTTTTCAGATGAACCTGGAACCAGCTATTATACACCAATTTGTTGATTTGACCTACTTAAAAACAAAACCCCATACAAAAGCACCAGAATGCTCCTCGTTCCATTTTTCTCCCTAACATCTGAAAAAGTCTTCATTCATCTCAGTAATGCAATGCTAATATACAAAGGATTGGACTTTCTTCATCCTTTATAGATGGTTCAAACACAAAACTTTAGAGGAAGGAGACTGGATCTTACATAAACACAATGGGGATTCTGAGCCATCCTAAGATTTATGCAAAGAGATGTCTTATTGCAAATAATCTGAATCCCACATTTAATCCAGTACAATGAGGTAACGACCTGTAATACCTCTTTCATCAGCTCTACCCTTTAACCTTTACTTAAAGGTTATATGAGGTTAGTTTCCCTTTGTAGTTTAACCCAGCAGTTGTACCTGGTTTTAGGGAGGGAAAGCTGGCTTCAGGAAAAAAATCCACTTTGAATCCACTTTGATTAAGCATAAGGAGGTCACCACCAATTTGGTCAAGGCAGGACACTGAGCTGCTGACTCAGATTAAGGCTCAGGAGCCTCCTGACTCAGAGCACTTTGCTCCTCTTATTGCCACATGATGTCAATATTTGCAAATCAAAGCTCAATTTTGTTCTGAAATTTCAGAATATAGCAGGCGATTTCTTTCTTCTTGCCTACTCTACATGATGTTGAGGGAAACTAACTGTGAAAGAAAGAAGCAGCATGGGAAGAAATAACAGTGCCAGGGCAGAGAAATTGCAAGTGCTGAGCTAACACTGTGTCAGGGGAAACGCATTCTTGTAGGTCAGCTCGGTTTGGACATCTTAGCCATGCTGAGATTAAGGCTCCCAAGATACCACCAAAACAGGTGGAGCAGGTTTACTATGCTTTTGGCAAACCCAAATAAGTGTGACGAATGTATTCTTTGATGATGGGCTAGCTAATTAAAAGGATCAGTAGCTAGGGTGCAGTATTTCAGGTATTCTTCAACTGGGTTTTCCCTCTACTTTAATACATTTCCTTCTCTCTCCAGTAGGCTAGGCTATGAAGAATAAAGGCAACCCCACATCCTCACCCCAAACACCCTCTACCCTAGAGCCCAATCCTACTCAGTTTTTTCTCCTTACTCCTGCTATGTTCCCCAAAACCTGCAAAATATAAAGCTTGTGAGGACCAAACCTTTCATTATTCACTATGCTGCTTTTCAGCCGATTTATCTGATGCTTAGTGGTAATGCCACAAATCCCCAAAGTGCAAACATGCGCTTGTTCCCAAGTGTTTTCCCTGCCATGTTTTGCAAACTGACATCATGAAGCCCCAACAGCAAATCCAAACCTCCTTCTATCAGAAGGGTA